>JAQGBT010002610.1:0-23156 GCA_034698585.1 Disparrhopalites patrizii | reverse complement strand
AGACAGAGAGAGAGAGAGAGAGAGAGAGAGAGAGAGAGAGAGAGAGAGAGAGAGAGAGTGGGCGACAAACAGAGAAAATGCAAAGAGCGGAAAAAGAGAGAGAGAAAATACGTATAGAGAATAAATAGAGACAGAAGGTACGAAGACAGAAAAGAAGGAGACAGAGAGAGGGAGAGGAAATACATGCATATATATATAAAGTTTCAGGAATTTCAGGAATAGGAAAGGTCCAAAAGGGTCAAAAACGGATTGAGTTGAAAGCGCTTTCATTTGCATAGCCAGGGACCCGTAAGATATGCTGCATGCCAGGTTTGTCGCCAACTCGAGCAAAACCGGCGAACAGACATGTGAAATCCGTGCTGTCCTGGCTCAACGGATTGGCTGATTTGGTTACAATTTGTTTAAAACATAGCGAAACAAAATATCTCGCACTGTTTTTTTTTTTTTTTTGATTTTCGAAAATCGCATTTCTGAGCCAACAATGATCGAAAATGTGTAATTAAAAATGGTGTTGTTCCGATTTTGGGCGAAAAAATACGAAGTTCAAAAAAATAGTCGAAGATACTTTCATTGTGTACAATCAGATCTGAAGCCGCACTAAAATCGGTGCGTTGGTTCGCTCGTAATCGGCGAAAAATTTGCGTATTTTCGCTCTATCATCGTGGGGTACGTTGGGAGAGGGATAGAAGCTAGAGAGAGAAAATAAAAAGAGACAGGAAAGGGAGATAGAAGAGAGAAAGAAAACATGATGAGTGAATTGTAGAGGAGTTTGAAAGAGTGATATTGATATGTAAATTGTAGAGGAGCAGTGGAGAGAAAGAAAGTCGAGAGTGAAAGTGAAGGAAGATATAGCATGTGAGAGAGGAAGTAGAAGAAGCACAGGGGATGATAGAGATTAGGAAAAATACGGAGACAATATTCGTGATTATACTCAAATAAATTAGTATTTTATTATTTCCGTAGGAAAGTGTGGGTATAACTTTTCACTGTGAAAATGGGTACTTATCCATGCCTGAAATAAAACAGCAATAATGGTTTGGAGGAAGATGAAAACATTTAATGCCTCTACAGTTATACACGATTGTTCGTCAGCTGACGGTACAAAAAAACCGCTGCGTATTTCATGCGTCGGTATTGTCGACAAAGGGAAGGCGAAACAAAATAAGAAAAACGTTGAGAATGAAGCCTTTAATGCCTCCGGCGAAATGGGTGAAACCTCAAAGGAGAAATATTGGGAGAAAAATCCTTTCTTCGCTGCACTATCTTCACTGCTTTTCCCACACTTTTCTCCGTCAGTGTTCCAACAAAGAGAAAGATGGCTTTCTATTATTAACACAAGGGCATGCCATCTGCCTTCATTCTAAATGGTTTCCCTCGTCCTCGCGTGCCATCCTTTATTTTTTCCCTTTTTCATAGCTCAGAACTTTCACATACTTTTTTGGTAAGCTGAATAATAAGGAATGGATAATTATACAAGATTCATTTAGTTTTCAACCTTTTGAAATGCTGCTTGCTGCATCAATGATTCTGTAAACCGAATGACAAATTTCATGCTTACAGGGATACGTTAATTTAGCAGATTTCGTATATGATTTTTGCGTCGATTCCGAATTAAACCTATTCGTTAATTCGTAGATTTTAGGATTAAGGAATTAAAAATGGGATTAATTAATCCTCAATTCCTATCTCCAACTACAAGATTTTAATGAACACGTACTGAACACAGATGTGTAGAATAAAAATAAATTGATTTTTTTTTCAAATTTTTTATTACTTTTTTGTAACTCAACATACATTAACAGTAGACAGGAACTTTAACTTTGCGGTTCACACACAACCCTAATAAATAGGCAAAATTACTGTAAGGCGGTGGACTTATATTTGTTGTTATTATTCTTTGTAACAAGGTAGTACTAAACTGCAGTTGAAACAGGTGTAGAGGTAGAACTATGGGTTGAACATAAACATTTAAATAAAATAATAAGTATTGTACAAAAAAAATAATAATTTACTTTCTTTTAGAATTTGTAAACACGGGTTAGCAAAATTTTTCTGTCCTGCCCAAATCCCAGATGCTTTCCGAAAGCGGCAAATACAGGCTAACTTTTTACATCACTTGAAATAGATTCTGAAGTCATCAACGTAAAAAGATATCGGTTGCATCTACTACTATCATTTGTTTTAGTCTGCAGTGCTGGTTAAGACATATACTGCTAATTGAAGAATACATATTTTGTATTGGAGAACACATACCGCTTTCTGTTGAAAAGGTGGAAGATTTTTTTTAACAATATTTTTTGCAACTAAGCGCCTTTGTGGTACACAGTAATAATAATAACGGCAAAATAATATATATATTGTAAGAAGTGCTAAAAATATGTTATACAATATTAAATTACAATAATAACATATAGAGCAAAACAAGCACAAGTAAATTTACACATTTCCCCTATAATGTAATAAACATCAGTCTTTGGTACAATTCCCATTCTTCTTCATCCCTCTCCATCCCTTATAATGTATAATCTCTTCCAAAAGTGACTCAAACTCAGTATTTTCATTTTTTTACAGCAACAATATTTATAATAATATGACACGATAAACAGCAAAAGACTTAAAAATAGCAAATAACATTTTTTTATGTGTTTACATGCAAGCGGTAAGCAAACTAAACTAGAAGTAATATATAAGACTCTGTTACAATAACAAACAAAAAGATATGCCGAAATTTCTCCCTAGCATCCCCTACACTTTTAAGTCTTGCAAATTTACAATGCTTTTTCAGCAGACATCTCTTCCTGCTTCTGACCTTTCTTATTGACACAGTTCTATAAAAGGTAGTCAGAGGCATATTACACTAAGTCATAACACTTGTTCGTACCCTTAAGCATGATAATTATTGGTTCATCATAGTAAACATTAAATTGCACAAACATCAATTTCTACTCTCAGTACATGGGAGTTGTGCAAATCCTATAAGTTTCATTCCTAAGTATTTTCTATAATTACTCTTAAAAATTAAGGAGCCTCTATTGCATTATAAACATTTCTTACACGTATATATAGAGCAAGTTCTACGAAATGTTGAACAGAAATAATTCTTGCTTTCCACTTGCGTTTGGTAATAATCCGAAGAGCTTTCTAATTTTTTCTCCAACTCTTTCGAAAGAAATGGCAAATTTTCTCGTTCCTACTCTTGACACCTTTCTACTGCTTTCCTCACCTCTGATGTCATAAGCATATTACACTCACTACCAACATTTGCTATTAATGATTAATATTTTACTGCGAAGTCATAACAAATGCAGTCATTACATTTCTCCTATAAAACCCAGGATTGGGAAATGTATAATTTACACCTGGTGTTTTTAGGAAATCCTCAATACTGCTTCTATTTTCCGATTACTAATGCCCACAATTTTTTCAAAAATTTTAGTCAGAATAAAACTCTATTTATTATAAAACAAAGTTCACACGAGATTCCTTTTTATTCGCGTCACTGCTCACCAGAGTTTTTGTAAGCCATTCAAAGGCAAAAGTAGAACAACAGTCAGGACCAACTCGTGAAAATGGTGGTAAAGATTTGAATCCCTTCCCTCAGGTCAAACATTTATATACAAAAACTCAAACTCAAGTTAAGCATTGCAGTGCTGTGGTATAAAAACTGCTCATTTACTTCTCATGTGAAATCACTTGTAAGCAATACATACACTTATACCACGAGCTCCTTATTCTGTAGTTACTTAGTGTTTGTCGCCATCGATTAAATGTAATATCCTTTCCTTAATAATTACAGCATCATTAAACTTCCCAAGGTACATTTGTGTCATCTCACAAAGTTGCTTGTTTAAAATCTACATATGTACATAATAATAATGAAGTTTGAAGTCTATCGTAACGTCGCAGTGTTGGTAGATGATGTTAAGATACTATAGAGTGACAGATGTGAAAATAACGTTCCTCTACGAAATATATACAGGTGTAGATGAACATGAACAAATCTTAAATTAAAATCATAAATGTATGTACATCCTAATTTTGTGCTTACAAAGCCTATAAATTACAACAACAAAAACTGAAGAATACTATTAGTCAGGTAAATGCTTATTCAGAATATAACAAATATAGTAGCTGTATGCAAATGTGTGCATATAGGCGGTACATATAAAGTAACAAAGTTATATTTTTTCTCTGTGATTCAATATACAACATTGTGTTATTTTACATACAAGATTTGTAAAGTAGGTTTCCATAATAAGACGCATTATTGTGAGTGCTGCTTCGTTCGATGTTTGATTGGCGGTGGCTTCCTGTATCTTGAGGTCCAGTTAGTTGAACTGGAAAAAGAGGATTTGGATGATGACGGAGAGGATGAAGAACCTCCACCGTGATGGCTAAGTACAGGTGCTTCACCACAACGTGGGCAACAATCCCCTGTCTCCTGGACTTTGACTTCACAATTCAGTTGAGGGCATTTTTTCTTCTCACATTTTGTATCGCCGTTCTGCGTGATAAAAATTACAGGTTGTGAACATGTGCAAAGTTCTTAATACGTCTTAATTATTTCCAGATAATGCTCCAGATAAAAGATCTACCCTAAAATACTAATTGATTTGTATGACAACAGTTAGATATGTGGCAGTTTCACTTACTCTGCAACTGCAAACTATGCAAGGAATGTAGCCAAAAGGCCCAAAACGATAATTCCATTCTTCCCCGTTCTTGTGTAATTCGTTTCGGAATTTACAGCCGCCTGCAGCTAAAATTTCCGCTTCCGTGGGTCCTTTATTTTGATCCCTCTCGTCCATGAAAATCTCCTCGTCCATTTTTTTCTTAGGAGGACAAACTTTGCAACACGCTAGAGGCCGTGGATATACCGCTTCCTCTGGAGCACATGCTAACGTAGGACATTTTTCTCTTGTGCATTCCACGCTAAGTGTATCCGGCTAAACATTCAAACGCACATGTTATTTATTACGAATGGTAAAACATATAGAAAGTATTGCAGCAAAACACGTTCAATTTTTATACGCTGTAGTTTTAATGACTTACATTGCACGTGCAAGTAGTGCAAACCATGAATCCATTGGGAGGCATATAGGGATGCCAAGACGAACCTGCCTGATGGAAACGGTCACCTTCCACAGAACAGCCACGACCAAGATTTCGATTTGGCTTCTCCGTACCTTCAGAAATGATTAAAATTAAAAAAATGTTCTCAATCTTTGAAATGATTGTTGTGATAAATTTATAAGAAGGCGAACAATAGAATGCACGTGTATGTATACATTATGAGTACTCTATTACGAAAGCGCTATGTTATATGTAAGACGATGATGTTTAACTTACTCAAGCAAGATCTGCAGCATTCTCCGGTTAGAAAAACAGGATTCGCGCAATCCACAGCAGGGCAAACCACAGCTTCGCATTTGGTCTGCCCTTTATAACAAGTACAAATTTGGCAAGTGTCGTTTACAGGGGTCCATTGTGAGTCTGCTTCGTGCAACTTTGCTGTTGAAAGGGTGAACGAATTCATTTAGTCTTCAAACTTCCACGTTATTATTTTCGTAACATAATCTTTCTTTTGAGACACGTAAATCTCACCATCATAAAAGCATTTATTATCCGGCAAAGGCATGGAAACGTCATCCTCGGGTTCCAAAGTGTAGTCCGGATTAACGACATTGTCTGGCAAGCAGCTGGATGGTACCCTCACCTATTACATTAAAGATCCATTAATATGACAGCTGGATAATTACAATTTGTTGACGTATTGTTGTGCTTAAGAAATAAAAATGACTTACGTTGCGAATAACAGCGGATGCCAAAATACTGGAGTCATTCAGTCCGACAACTTTAAACAGGGCATCACCAGCCTTGAGGTGCGCAAAACTGATCCTAAACAAGAAACGATAAATATTAATTTTTTTACTCATTATAATTATTGTGAAAGCAAAAACTACAAAGTGTGCACTCACATAATAGTTTACAAAATAGCTTAAACACAACTCTAAAAATTGTGGGCTGATATTTATTCCTACCCTTTTTCTAATATTTTAAAAATACATAGTTGACCTACAAAAGTTCAAATTTATTTTAAATAATTTATTTTACAGATTGTAGATACACATACTTTTGGATTTCGTTGAAAACGCCCTCGTAGTCACTGGCTTCAAAATCAGCTAACACATAAGAACGGACTGGCAGTCCAATGCGGTGCAAGCCGGGCATTTCCATTACTTCTAATCGCAGCATCTCACTTTGAGGTCTTTCACTTAATGTGAGTTGATAGTTTAGTCCACAATCATCGTCAATTCCAATCCAAAGAAGACCCTGAGCTCGGGGAGCTGTCTCGGACTTATTACCCGGTTCCAAAATCATTGGTGCATCTGAGAGTTGTGCGTCGCCAAAACCTCGATAAACAAGTCTTCCACGAAGGCTTGATTTATCCGTGATAACATTGAGGAACAAATTGCCTTCGTAAAGTAGCTGGTAGTACCGAGAAGACATGCCATTTACCACCTCTCGAGTCATGTTGTTAGACAAGGCAATGGGTAACTCTTCAAGCACTTTCCTTCCTGTCTCCATTTTTACGGACAAGGGGTTGTGATCTTCGGGAAGTTGCATATTGTAGGACCAGGATCCATCAGGTAAAGGATAGACCCAAGCTATTCCAGAACTTACACCGGATGCATTTTCGGGAGTCAGAATAGTATCGAAAATGTCGCATGTTACCCTGCAATGAATTTCAAATAACTATGTCATTATACATTCGTAAACAGTGTAAACAAGGGTTTCCAACATTTGGGGCCTTGGAATACACCAGCTTTCACTCAACTAATTTATTGAACATACATACCTGGCTTGGATAAATCCAATGAGTTTGAAATTAGGATTTTTTGGTGAATATACGACAATAAAGAGTGTGCCACGGGTCAAGGACTGCAACTGCTGTAACTCCAGAATGGTTCGGACTTCGATAGAATTTGTATCGTACTGAATTTTGGGAATCTTTACAGATTCTTCCACGCCGGCACCCGAGGCATCAGCAATTTTTACCGTTATGCTTATATCCCGATCCTCTAGGAAATCTCCATTGAAGACAATATTTAAATAAATTGAACCGGTTGCAGCTGAAATTGATATCATAGCCATGCCTCCTGTTCCCTGCAATACAAAAGCACATACCATCATTTACAAACGTTTCGCCATACGAAAGTGTTTTCCTTTACTCATAAAAATACAAATCACTCATCAAGCACGTTAACCCACCACGCCAGAGACATTAATATTCGGTACACTTTCCGGCATGAAAGCAAAGAATCTTTTACTATTACATGCATATCCAGAATATTGACCTCATCACTTTATAATAAATTTCAACCGTACAGATGCATGCAGAATATGACTAAAATGTTTCTTTAATTGCAGCAAATAATTTTGTCACCGCAGATTTTAGCCAGGATTATTTAAAATCCTATATTTTAGGAGAAAATTGTGATGAAGGAAGTAGATTTTATATGCCATTTACTACTGCTGCAAAACCCATGAAACAGTAAAACTTTTTCTTGGGGTTAAAATAGAAATATTTTTTCCCGCAAGTGTGTAAAACTCTTCACACAACGCTTGATGTTTAATGGGAAATAAAAACAAAAAGGTGTGGGTAAGGAGAAACTTTTACGAATGTTTAAAACCCAGGGTGTACGTAGCACATTTGCCTACGCTTTGGTGGAGTTTAAGCAACAGCTTAGAACTATTTTGCCTGGTTATGCTCCATTTGACTAAATTGTCCATAAACCTCTACGGGAGTCAAACGTAATAGTCCCTACCACAAGGAAAGTTTTTTTTATTATTTAACAAAAATAAATAGTGAACGCTTAAAGACTGCCGCCATTGGACAATTAAAGCTCTAAACGCGACGTTAAAAATGCATTTTTAACACCACAAGCATCTACATCCACTACCGGCATAGATGTCCTTTACGGATTGTGTTGATGGATCTATTTCTTCGAAAATCTGTTTAATGTCTGTTCCCTCTGTAAGCCCATTTGCTGACTGTAACTGCTCAAATATAACGTTCAATATAAACCCTATTGCCATCCTGTCATACAGAAGCAGATTTTAGACATTTACGTGCAAGGCCTAGATAAAAAAAAGTTCAGCGCAAACAAATCCTGCAAAAATTGTTGCTTCTCAAACTGTCGTGTGGTCTGAAGGCCAGTAAAAATTCAATGTAATGTGAAGGAAATGAGAACAAGAACGGCGGAGAAAATTACAAAAATGTTTTGAAAGAAGGTGAAAGAAGTTACTAAAATCCACACCTGCGGTGCTATAACCAGCGTGACGGCGTCTCTTTTCTTGAAAATACATATGCCCCTAACGTGAGGAATTACTCTCATAAAATGCCATGACTGATGCATTGAAATTTACTCCTTGGGGGTAAGTAATGAAAATTAACATATCAAATAATATTCTTGCTCTGTAACTACGGCCACTTTTTTCCTTTCTTCCGACAGCAACGTTTAATCACCAGCGGCACTAAATAATACTTGATTTTAATACTATCTTGCGAGGAAAAAAAAAACAAAAAACAACAACATTACCACTTGTGAAGAAGGTTCCAGTAGAGCAGAGTACAATTCATTGGTCACATAACGTTGCTTTGCCACACGGCCTGCAAGAAAGCGGTCATTGTCGCCGTTTATTTTTTCTGTGACGAGCGCAGCGTACAGCTTCTCCTCTTTCAGAAGTTTACGATAGACCCGAGAGATCTTCTGCCAAACTCCACAGATCTTTTTCGTCTCATGTTGGTAGTTGTTGAGAGTAACTTCCTGCTCCTCAACGACATTACCCTCAGAATCAACAAACTGGACATACTTGGGTTGTACTAAATCCTCGTTGTACGTGAAGGAGTAGTACAGACTTTTGTGAAGGAACATGAAACGGCCTGAAGCCAAGCCGGAACCCACAGGCTCACCAAGTCCACTTGATGATTTGATGAGAGAAGACGAACGAGGGGTGAGAAGTGCGGCGTACTCTGCAATGAACATTAACATATTCTTCCTATAAAGATTCTGTCAAGTCAAGAAATCTTGCCTAAAAATCAAATAAGCATCCCTCAAACTCCACGCGTGTATACTCTCAACTTCCTCTGTTTTTTTCAAATATACGGGAAAAAATGCTCTGGCATCGAGTTCAATCCAATGCAAAAACAATCACCTGCCACACTATTTACATTGCGTTGAATAAAAACGTGAATCCCCAGCACGCTTGCCCGATTAAAACATTAACTTAAGACCAACAAATCTACAGCCAGCAGCTATAGACATGAAGTTGTCCGTAATTCTTTACCTTTGTTGTTTTCGTTGCTGTCAGTAATATCATCATCAGTGGAAAGTCCATCGGATGTGATGTTTTCAGAATCTATAAAACCAAACAAAAAACGAATTTGTGATGATGCCATGTTTCCTCGTCAAAAACTTGAAAGTAAGCTCCTAAATAAGCCCAGGACATACATAACCGTCTATTTATTCGAAATGTCACAATTAATGTCCCCTAGAGTTCATCGTACGTTTAAGCATTCTCCAACACAAGACAACAAAGCAAAACTAAATCTAAGATTATACACTATGTTGCATAATAAGTCATTAAAAAACTATTACATACTTTTGAGTTTCTCCGGGCAGACTTTACAGCATTTTCCGGGGACACTGATGGCATCATTACAATTCAGTTTCGGACATTCATTCTTGATGTTTCTGCACTTAGTTCGTCCCACCAGCTTTCGTTTCCTTTGCACCTGTAAATATGAATTTGTTAATTAGAATACACAACCGACAATATATATACATACAACTAAAATTAAGTATAAAAACGTCAAACGCCCTGCATTTGTGAGAACCAAAGAGAAAATGAAGTAAAATATAGATAAAAAAATGAATGAACCGGAATTGTTCACAATAAAAAAACAGATATAAATGCATAACGAATGTTACCTTCATCGCATACATTGAAATTGTGTAGCAAAGAAAAATTATAAAAGCGGAGAAAATTATCAATCAGACTTCAGACGGTATAGAAAAAAAGAAGGAAAATTATCATTTTTAATCGTCAGAAATCCTTTTGATACACTTAATTGATACTCTACACACATGAAAGCCGGAAGCAAATGGAGAAAAGGCAGAACAAAAAATATATACATATATATATATACATACATAAAAATTCGTTTCGTTCACAAACTTCTTGCAGACATTGGAACTTTTTTTTTGGCGACTGAATTAAGAATAATATATATAAAAGAAACAATTTATTATACCTCGAAAAAAACATTTTGATAAAGGAAGTTGAGGAAAAATAAAAAGGGATGTATATAATATAAAAGAAAAAGTTTAATAGTAAGAAAAAATACAGAAAACAGGAGCTGTTTTGGCTTGGGCAAAAAAAAAAAAGGAAAAAAAAAGAGAAAGAAGTTTAGCAAGCTACTCATAACAAGTCTTCTGAACGCATTTTAGGCATAATACGCATAGATTACATTTTACGTTGATGCATAGTTGAAGGTCAAATGTTGGCGCCGGTTTTATGAGCCTTTTTCTATATTTTGCACATTTAAAAAAAACGATATCGAATACGTAGACGGAAATAAAAACCCTTGAAAACCCTTTTTTCCCTTCCTTCCACTAACACATAATCCATTTTATTATAATAATATTATTATTATTTTTATATTTATGTATTTTTCCTCCCTTTCAGTTTTCCGCGTCTCCCTACATATAGCTTCTCTCCTCTGTCCTTTTGCCGCAGGAGGAAAAAAAAAAGATGGATTTTTTACTTGTTTTTGTTTGTTTTTTAGTAGGTAATAAAGAAGGGGAAAATGATCAATTTTTGTAACATTTTCCACGTGTCTGCCTTTCCCCTTCGTTAATCGAGTTTACTTGTTTAAAAAAATATATGTATATCTTTGACATTTTCAAGCATTCACGACGATGGCTGTCATAATCATTTCCGGGATGAGACTTTGGACGGGCTAAAAGGATAGTTTTTTCCCGTAAGTTTAATAGCACTTAGTTTTTCTACGGTTTGTTCATAGAAAATGTAATCATTTTTGGAGAGAAGTTTTTTTTCATGGTAGGTTTTGTATCGACTATGACATAACTCTTGACTTAACACTTAACATTTTACGGGTAAGGTCATTTTTGGGAAGTTTTGGGGATTTTTGGAGCATGAAATGAAATCGTCTAGTTAAGAATGGCATGGGTGCATCTTTTAACATGTGAGACAGTCTTTGAATTATTTGGTAGTGTGATACATGCATAGACTATGTTGAAAACAGTATGATGCTAAGATCCCACAATCAGATTTCTTTGGTGTATCTATATTTTCGGAGATAATCAGTGGAGAAGAAAGAAAAAGATAAAGGAGATATACTGTTGACACCCTGCCATGTGAGTGTTTAAAGAAGAAAAGAGAGGAAAAAATCGCCACAGGAATGACATCCTTTCATGGACGGACAGCTATTAACTCAATTAACTCCTATTTCTTTGGGTTGCCAAAATTTTTCACGAGCCAACCGATGAGTCGATGAAGCGGATGACAAGAGCTGGGATGAATACTTTTTGCATGTGTACGCGTACGTATATTTATAGATATTTTATCTTTTGCTTTCCTTTTGACTATACGATATTGTAAGAATTTTTGGAATAAGTTATATAGCAACGTCATTTAGTTGTTTTCTGCTTGCTACACTTCGCAAGGAAAGACGCAAGCACTAATGTGTCGACATAGCGAAGGAGAATCTGAATAAGAGTCTCTACTCCATGTAATGCTCCTTTATTGTGCTAAGAATTTCTCTAAACTGTTACAGTATATTTTCTCATTCTTTTTGTACTTATGCGATGACTGGTGAAAAATAATTGATGAAAACACGTACAGTCGAGTCCGGACTGGATGATGCCTACAAAGTTAATGTGTTAACCAAGATAATATATATCTAGGTATACATTGTTATGTTGGAGAATCTCAAAGTAAAAGGATTTACGTAAGTTGCATCTCCAATGATTTTTTGTTCTACTTGTGGTAGGACTAGGTTGTGTTGCAATTAATTGTCATTGGTACTGAATACTTTTTTGTTCTGTGGGAAGTTCCTAGTAAGAATTGCATTCTAATGATTTCTACATTGGTATTAGGTTGAGTCAAAGAAATCGGAGGAGGCCAGTGAATTGGAAGAGTGACAGGGATTGAGACGACGATGTGTACGTAACACAGGGGATAAACTCGAATTTTTGATGGGCTTATGGCGTTCTAAATAGATAAAAAAGGGCACTACTACAAGACTAATGGCGCTGGATCTGTTGAAAATGTTTTCAAAACGGGTATGCAAACACACGTAGTGTGTATATGATATGTAACAAAAGTAAAACAACTTTTTATATTTTTCAAGAAGCTTAGTTTCTCCGTGTAAATATGTAGGAAGGACTATTACGGCTCCTACGACTTCTACACAAAAATACAGAACTGGGAGAATATGAGCATTTAAGAGGGGAGAGGTGGGAAAGAGAAAGAGAAGAACTAAAAAAAATGACAAGCATTGAATGTGTATCATGCGGAAAAAGGGTAAGAGACCCAGAGTTATTTATAAACCTTTTGCAATTCTATCTTAACAAGTTTCTTCTGTACGAAAAAAAAGTTTCGTCAGTATACAGTTGTTCGTAACCTTACTGCTCTTTTCTAGTCTGTACTTGTACATGTCTTATATGAACTCCATCACGGTATAATGCACAAACGCTGAAAAGTTTGGGAAAAAATATTAACATTCGCCAAAAAAAGCTAGCACATATCCTCCAGTTACGTACTCCCGTGTACATGAATGTGCTAATGTAGTGTAGTGAGCAGCGAGACACAAACCAGAACTCAAAAGAATGGAACCACTGGGACTGACGCCGTACATAAATAATTATTATTACGCCAGGGCACCCAAACCTTTTATTATTTTAGCAATAATCACGATAATTAAAGTGTCATACATGTATCACATTTGGCCAGCTTCTTTCTACAAATTACTCTAATTATAAAAACATGTCTCTTAGAGTCATAAAAGATCGGCTGTCTAGTTTACAAATAAGCCATGCGTTTCTTGTTTCTTGCATTCAGTGTAATTATCATCATTCGGTTTACGTTTATGATCTGTTCCTCGATGAAAATCCAAAGTGCTATAAAGGGTTTTGCGAAAAGAGTGACAGAAAGGACAACATGATAATATTTTTGAGTAGATAAATAGTTTATTAATCAACACCAACCTTCACTGCTCCCCTTTGGTTACGCTGGAGCTTTATTGGTTGGTAGAAGTAGTAAAAGTGTTTTAATGATAAATAATTGCAACTGTACATCCTCACGATCCTGCCTCTTTCTCTCCGCTCCTCTGTATCTCTTCCTCAACAAAGCCACTTGATGATGATGAGTACGAGTCAGCGTAAGCAGTGATTAAAAAACTGAAAGTCTTATTATGCTTGCTCATGCATCGCTGTGTTTTTTTAAATTTATATTCTGGTAAAATCTCCCAAATAGTACTGCATGGCTACTGAGTGGCGTGTCTGTCTGTAGCAACGTGAAAACAAATGCTTCACAAAAATACCCGTGGCAGACGTATTTGGATGCAAACATTTATAGTGTGTAGCGAAAATATTTTTGCTACTGTACAGAGTATTTAATATTAGTGGAGTTACGGAGAAAACCTGTATGTATACATACTACACAGTTTACTATTTGGTGCCTGGCTTCCTCCTCTGGGAGCCCACGTCAGTTTAAACAAATGTTACGTTGATTACCCACTGGCCGCCTCCAAAAAACGCTCATCTTTTTTTAACATATGTGTAGAAAATGATCGTGATCTAACCGAAATCAGGTTACTTTGTACTCTAGGCAAACTATCGAACCCATTTGCTTTTATTATCAGGCTGGATTTTTTTCCCTTGTACACACTGTTTCCTCACTTTCATGTTATTCCTTGTTTAACAAAAAAAGCAAATATGCTATGATTTCCATTAAGATTCCAACACAGACAAACATACATATACCATAACATATACATTAATAATAAAGGTTTTGTAGTCGTTTTTTCTGACTATTGAAAAAAATTTGTGGTAGAACAGAAAAGCGACAGAGAGTCGGGTGAAACCCCTTAATTTGTTTCAGACCCAAAGTCTTAAAAGCGAGACGGTTTTTGATTTTTGTTTGTTGATTGTGATCAGCTCATTTGCATCTCGTGTGCACATACAATCAACTTGACAAAACGAAGTTGCCTCAGAAATGATTTTTCTGCCTCTAGGTCCTTACCTTGCCTGCTGTTCTTACACAGTGTATTTTCTGTTTACTCCAGGATACGTTACTTACTAGTCGGAGTAGTATGATATAGAGAGATGAGCCAGCGAGTGAGAAAGATTGATAGAAAAAAGGAGAAAAGTATAAAAATGATAATTATTGTCTCCATTTTTGATGTGTGGTGGTGCCAGGGATTTTTTTTGTTTTGTTTTTAAACCTTTTTTCCCCTAACCTATGTCTGCTGCTAACTACTGTATTGCTCCTACTTAAATATTCCTATAATGATGTGCTTGCTCTTGAAAATGATATAGTATGAAGATAGTAACCATTATAATTGAACCAAGTATGTTTGTATATTTAACAGTTCTTACTAGTAGTAGCAATAGTGGTAGTTGCTCCTGCTCTTTTACTGTCAATGGATGAAGTAGTAGTAGACCAAGTAGTAGAGAGAAGCACCAGCTGAATAGTAACACTTCTCCCCGTTCCCAGTTTACGTAGCCAACCAAGTCATGGTGACGTACATACATACTCAGGGATTATGTACACAACCTACACTGTATACGTGGGATGTGGGAGCACTCTTAGAAGTTAAAAGGAACCTCGAAAAAGTAGACGACCTTCGATTTTGCATCGGTTCAGATTAAAGTAAAAACCAATTTGGATGATTTCATTTGCATATTATTGGCTGACTACTTATTTCCTATGTGAGCCACTGGACACAGGTAAATGTGCAATCATAATAATAATAATAATAAATACACACTGCTTCGACTTTGGTTTAATGCGTATACGTACATCCCTGTCTATAACCCTTTTTAGTATGTGTTTTTGCCTTTATACAACTTACACTTCCAAAATGTATTCTGCATAAAAGCATACATACATAGAATTTCACATGCTATATATCTTCTCATATTCTGAGGGAGAGGAAGCCATGAGCTACTTTTTTCTCTTCCCCCCACCACCTTTTCTCTCGCTCAACCGTGTGTCGTCTTTCCAAGGAAGAAAGAGAAAAAAAACTAAAGAACATACTTAGCTTGCATGAGTTAGTTAACTTTTTTTTGTAAAACTTGCGCAAAAAGTGTGAATTTGTTTTTTTTTACTTCGTCTGTGGTCCATTTGTAAACGATACGATTATCAACTTATGGCACTTGTAATAATTTCTCAGACCAATTTTTTTGTTGTCTTTTGGCAAAAAAGAAAAATCTGTATCTTCCTAATAATTATGATTTGATTTCATTTCCATATATGATCACTGCATAATCTCTTTTTTTTTCTCTCTCTTCTGTCTCCCTTCGCTCTCATTGTACAGAAGTAGCACCGTCGTAGCGTGTGTGCAGTTAAAATATTACATGTCTTAATAAGGCAAGTAAGAATTGATAATAACTTGTATTTCCTCTTCAACCTCTTTTTTTTACTCAAGACTTCTATTTTTTATCATGTATGTCTTTTTAGGAGATTTTTGTCAAAAAGTCTTTATTTAATGCCAAATGCATGTTTCTTTCTCTTTCATAGAGTGTAGTCGGAGGAGGTGCAGGGTGAATTCATACCTTATAGATGGACGGCGACAAACACACGACATTCGTGTTTCCACTGCGTAGAATTACAGCTGTACTACTATGTGAATAATACTGAAAATGTGCTTGTCTGACGGAAGAAGACAGAGTTGGAGCCATGTTGATGTCCTTAAACTGCTCAATTTTTGATTACATTTTTTCCCTACCTCTTTTTATAGTTTCATCAACGTCTTCTAATTAACTAATAGATAAACAGCTCTAAAATAGTGTGTCTACAGCTAACAATACCATATACATTTTTTTAAAAGGAGATACAACCTATTTGCTTCAAAAATTGTTTTTTTCTCCTTTGCCAAGAAGGTCAAGAAAATATTTCTGCTACATCACTACGAAATATTTTCTCATGGAGTAGTTAAAAGAACTAACTGATGTTAAAACTATGCCAAAAATATGTATTAAGTCAAAGGCAAAAAGAGACTAGATTCTTCCAGGGAAATTGCAAAAATTCCCTGCCCGAGTTAAAATTAAGAATGAGTAAATGTTTCTTCAAGCGTCTGTGGCACCCTGATGTCGATGTTTTTGTGGTTTTTCGAGCAAATGGCTGTACTGTTTTCTGTGAATATGTGAGGGAGAAGCAAATAATTATATTTAGTTGTCTCGTATGCGTGTACAATTTCCCCGTAATACGTATGGGTGTAGCATGCAGAACCACTGGAAAACCGTGAAAGAAGACAGGCCAAAATGATGATGGGCGCAGAGACGCCAATGATTTATGGAATCATTAAAAGCTCCCTAGTTGTCCTACTAATGTGATAATTAGGATTGATTTCACTGACGCCAGACCTCCTCCACTTTATTCGCATCTACCGCCATGGTGCACCCGTGTGTCTCCACTTCCGATTATTATTATCAAAATTACACATATTCATCAACGAGCTTCGATTTTTTTCTCCTCTCGTAGACAGAGGTTTTTTACTTGTACGAAAGAGCTGTCGCCCTCAGCAGCCCACTGGAAGTCGTTGAATAGGAAGCCGGCGATTTTCACTTCCGGAAGAGAAAGAGAGGAACAACCAGAGAAAAAATGCTTCCTCGTGCCGGGAAATAGCCATCAACTGTTGACCTTGCTCTGGCGTCTGTTCTTTGTGAACCCAAGCAAGCGCGCTGGTTATAATCTCCCTCTCACTCGTAAGTACTTTCTCTGTCTCGCTCTCTCTCTCTCTTTCTCTCTCTCTCACGGTCTGCCTGTCTCTCTTTTCTCCTCCCTGTGCCTTCTTTCTCAATGCAGACGGATATGCCTTTTGAGAAGGGACAATTTTATTTTTTTTGACGGAAAAGTAAAACGGATGGTGATGAAGCTAATGGTCAGAGACCAGGGAGTTGTAATGGTAGCCACATGCAATTCTTTCTCAGTTTAAGAGATGCAGAAGAGGGGAAAGGCACAATGTGATGTGTGTATAGGATTCAAGTCCGGAGGA
The DNA here is from genome assembly GCA_034698585.1 of Disparrhopalites patrizii. Lineage (NCBI taxonomy): Eukaryota > Metazoa > Arthropoda > Collembola > Symphypleona > Sminthuridae > Disparrhopalites > Disparrhopalites patrizii. Next base: position 5,848 of record JAQGBT010002610.1, on the reverse strand, counting down.
GGAGGAGGTTCATCGACCCACACCAAATCAAAAATGCTCAAGCGGCGCCGATACTAAATCAGATTGAGGCATTACACTCACACATACAGTTGTGTACATTGGTAAAAAATGTGCAAAAATCCCAAAGAATTTTCTTGAATCTCTTACGATACTGCCACCACTGTCCTCTCTCTCTCTCCATCTCCCCCACACACTCATGATGATATAGTAAACCCTCGCATGCTACTCAATTTCTCTCTCTCCGTCTCACTCTCTCTCTCTCGTTTTTCCATTTAAAATGTCTTTTCCCTCACTTTGGAATGTCTCCATTTTCTCAGGAATTTCACCAGTCTGTGTAGCTTGTGTAAAGAAACAAAACATAAAGATAAGGATGAGTGAGTTTGGAGGGGGGGGAGAAAGGGTGACGGTAGTTCTGTTTTGTGGCTACTATGCGGGAAGGAGGCGAAAGATCGTCCTTTTAATTTTTTTTAGTGGAAAAAACACTTGGGGGAGGAAGAAAGAAGCCTTTCCATCATACAGCAGTCTCAAAGGATTTTCTCTCTGAGTAATTAAGAGAGAAAGAAAGGAAAAAGAGGGAGGTACAGTTGAAATATGTCTAGAGTTAGTCTTGTCAAAATACACTTCACTTTATGACGAATACTGCTACTACGTACATAACTGTATCTAATAGTGTGTTAAGGACGTAGGTCCAAAGTTTCCATCGTTTTTCATGTAAGCATTAAAGTAAATAGCCTAAGGGGAAATTTGCCAATTTTTATTTCCCTCTCTCTCTCTCTATCTCTCTCTTAACTCACTTACAGTTTAATCTGAGACACATTTGCAAAAAAATAATTATGTGCTCACTCCTCTCACTCAAAGGTGACTCTTGTGGTCGTATGCAAGATGCACTCAAGTGTGAGTGGCGGTTCGTGACGCTTGGCGGTCTTTCTCGCTTATATTATTATTTCTTCTTTCCTTCACGCATATACTTTTCATCTCCCTTTCTCTCTCTCTGTCTCTTTCCCTATCTCAATCCATTTTTTTAATTCACTGTCACTTCACACACCGGAGGGAAACCGGGAGACAAAGCAGCCAGAAAATTCTGGTTACGACTAGCTGAAGCTCAAATACGTTGAGTCCTACGCAAGCAACGTGGTTTACAGTCTTATGAAATGAAATTAAGGAAAGAGAGAGAAAGGGAGAGAGAGATTATTAATTAATGTCTTCTTCTCCTCCCCTCCCTCCTGTTTCACCAACAACTGTCATGCACATTGGCAAACATATCTTTTTGCTTTCTCTCTCTCTCTTGCTTCCTCCTATATTTTTTCTCTCCTCTATCTTTCTTCACTCTCACTCTGGAAGCACTCACTTACTTACCCTGAGAGAGCCCAAGGAGTAAAGTAGTACTTGTCGTTGTTGTAACAGTTTTCGTCAGCAATATTTATAAATCAAAGTCAAAAAGTTTACTTGTTCACCAAAAGAACTTGTCGTGAGCATCTGGTCAGTGATCGAACGGGTGTGAATGCAATGTGTGTATATGTTTGTTCAAGCATTCAGAAGTGCTCACGTCATTCCGTGCAATTTATATAAAGGTTTGTAACAGTATCATGCGTATGCTTGGCGAAAGTAGAAGGAAATGATGGGTATGAGCGGGAATTTTTTTTTTTTTTTGCATGGGGAAAAACATTTCTTTGGTTCTCACAAGCTTTTTTGAGCAAATTTTTGCAGGCGAGAAAAAAGGCAAATGAAATTAAAAAAAAAATTAAACTATGAACTTACAGCTTCACAGGAGCACTCGATACAATACATGGTCCCAAATGGTTCTCCAAGATCCGGACTCCAAGTCTCTCCGATCTCGTACACGTTCTTGGAAAGCCGGCATTCTGTTGAAAAAATTGTAAAGGAAGAAACTAAATATTTAAAGTATTCAATTGAGAAAAAAACTGTCAAAAGGGAGAAAAAGTTCTTCCAGACTTTGAATGAGCGGGAAATTGAGGTAGAGTAAGGGAGACAGACAGTAAAGTTTTTTTTAAAGACTTCGACCTCCAAAGGATACATTGGGATTGGAGCCAATTTGCATCACTTACTCCCAACCATGCATTGGGAAAGCGTATAGTAACTTTTTTAGGAGATGGAAAAATCCCTTTTCCCCGTGTCTCCTTTCCTTTCTTTCCGTTACAACATCTTTTTTCTTATCCTTGCACGACTCGCTAACTTCTCAAAGGCATGAAATGTTCGATTTTACTTATTGCAGACTTATACATACCTCGTCTCCTATTTCAACAATTGAAGGACCTTCTTTTTATTTACTTCTCAATGACAGAAAGAATCCCTTTTTGCAAAACAAAAAAAAATACGAAAACTTTTTTCATACAAATACTTCGTAAGGAAAAGTTAGGAGGAAAGAGAGAGTAGAAAAAAATGGCTAAAATGACTGGAAATATGAAGCGGTGAAATGAATATTCTTGTGTAGTATAATAAAAGCAAACCATCCTCGAAATTTCTTTGGGTGATTACGTGAGAGAAATTCTTGTGCATTGATTCCTTAAATTCTCCTTTCCATAGAATTTGACTCATGACAGTGCATGGGAGGTGGCGAGAGAGAAATCATAAAGGGAAAAGAATGTGTGTATATATATGTATATATATTTTTTTTTTTTTTTATTATTTTAGTTTCTTTTTTTCTATAGTACAAGGAATGTATACTGGAGGAAGTTTGAATAAGAAAATTGTTGTAGTAAAAATCAATTCCATTCATTCGTTGTCAGCAGGAGGGAGGTACGACTGGGGGAAGAGCACCGAGAGAATATATTATTATTATACACTTCTAAATGTACAAATTGTTTCACGTGAGGCAACCTTTTCTCATGCTTCATTACTTTTTTTTTTTTGAAACTGACGACTCGTGCTCATCTTCTAGTAGTTAGTTGTCCCTATAGTATCTATAAGCATCCGTAATAGCACCGTCATTAGTTTCTCTACTACTACTGTAAAATGTTGGAACAGCTATCCATTCAAGTTCCGGAAGTGATTTGTCAATATTGACTGCATATTACTACGCAGATGCTGCCTTTTCTTTACGTCAGAGATTTCTTCATACACAAAGCTCTCCCAATACTAACACACACACAAATTAAATGGATACTCGACAAATATTTCCTCATCTTTTAATACTTTTCTGCTTGCAAATATGTTTCAGGGAAAAAAATTCCATCCACCGTTCATTTTCTGATATGATGGAGGAAGTATTTATACAAATTTTTTCAAGCGTTCAACTTTGTTGCTTGTGGAGGGAGATAATAAACGTGAGAGGAGGAGAGTGAAAGGGAGAGAGAGAGAGAGAAAGAGAGAGAGAGAGAGCAGGAGAGAGAAGGCTGGAAGGAGACAAAGAAAAGAGAATTGAGAAGGGAGACACCGAAGAACCGTCGAACAGAATCCCAGAGAGGAAAGTGCGAGAGAAAAACAGTCGAAATTGTATTTAAATTTGAGGAACAGACTTATTGGAAGGGGATGAATATTTCTGGTGAAGAGTTAGCAGGGATGACAGACTAAAGGGGTAAAAAAACCCTGGCGCCAAAATCTCATTCCATTCTTTTTCAAGTCTCAGGCACTGACTAATGCCATTTACATGCATACATACAGCCAGTTTAGATTTCTGATTGCAAAAATATCTTCTTCTCTCTGTCTCTCTCTCAGTCTTTCTGTCTCTCTCTCTCTCTCTCTCTCATTCACTCTGGTACGTGTCATAGAGGGTGCACTCACACTCTTCTATTGTAAAGGATTGAAATGCTCTCTCCCAAATGCGTGTCTCCCTGAGTTTGTACGATGCATAATAAGAAAGATGACAATGGCTACTTCGTCCTCCTCTTGTCCCCACTTGTGCTCTTCCCCCCTTCGCTTCTGTGACAACCACCACTTGAGAAGAGGACAAAACTGTATTTTATACATTCCCTTTTTTTTATCTCTATGCAACAACTAAGTATGAGGAGGAGCAGCCTCGTCGGATCTTAATAATATTATAGTATATAAGTTGTATAAGGGACAAGTAATATGCAAAAGGAGTCGACGTAAAGGAGGAAAAATCACTCTCATAATTTTTGCTTACTTTTTTCCCTGTATAACATTTTTTTTATTGCAATATTACAATATAAATTCACGAGTCACCGGGGCCACTTGTCTACTTAGAAACTCTCCATTTACTCGTGTATGTCTCTACGACACATATCTTTTTTGATATATACATACATGTATGCGTATTTACTCTAATGTAAAACGGATTCCCCGGGAAAAGAAAGCAATGTCTTTTTTTTGCAAAGATGAAGAGAAAAAAGATACAGAATTGGACTGCCTCGTACTATTATAAATCACTAGAACCAGATTGGGGACAGACTAAGCCGGGGATGCTTTTGCACAAAATACTTACATACGGGCTACATTGTAATAATGGTCATAAAAAAAGATGAAAGAAATTGCGGAAAAAGTGCTGGATAGCAAGAGAGAGAGAGAGAGGACGGAGTAAAAAAGGATTTACTTTTTGTATGCATTTGTCTCGTTTGTCAAATGGGAGGAGAGGAAATCGTGGCGGACTAAAGAAGGAGAAGAGAGAAAGAGAGACGGAAAGAGAGAGGGAGAAGATAGAGCTTGATGCTGCTCAACATGATTAAAGTTGTGGAGGAAATTCTCTCTCTATCTCTCTCTCTCTCTCTTCCTCCCCGAGTCTGTGTACCGGGAGAGCTTGTTTATCTCATGATTTGTGAGAAAATGTGTATAAAGACGAAAAAAGAGCAAGCTTTTTTTCCTCCCTTCCCTCTTCTAACAAATGACTCCATAAGAGTTGAAGATAGGGATTTGCATGTATGTAGGTTTTTGTATTTGTGTTCAAATGAAACTAAAATGTTCCGCTCTTCTTCTCCTTCTCCTACCCTGTACAAAGACGTTTTTGGGAAGGCTTAAGTAAATGCTCAGATTGAAAACGAGGTTGATAAAAAGTTTATTTCATTCTCTCTCTCTCTCCCTCCCCTCCTCCCTCTCTAACTCTCCCTTTACTCCCTTACAGAAGCAAATGTGTGTATGTGCTCCTTCAACAAGCCAAATAAATTTGAGGAAGGTCGAGCTCGGTCACAGAATCAGTTCCAAAGTCTTGCGAGGATGAGGAGAGAGGGAAAAAAAAGTAAACATATTTTTCTATTACTTTTACTTTATTTTGCGCACTACCCCTCTCCCAAAGGAATTGTGCACCATATTTTCTCCAACTTGGTTCTTGTGGTTAAAAAAAAGTATGTACATAAATCTTGGTTTTTTTTCTAATCATTTCCCTACTACTGTCCTCCCCACCTCTTCCCTCTATATTCACCCCCTTTCTCACTTAAAGATCCCCACTTTATTTGTTTTTCTCTTCCCATCTGTTGCAAAAAGTCCCAAGCGTAATAATTATTTCAAGAAATGACATGAACAACATTTTGTCATTTACCCGTGGTATCTCAAGCTGAGGTTGAGGGGATTGAGGGAGGGAGAGGAAGAGAGAGAGAGAGAAGGAAAAGTCAAATAAAATGGAATTGAGCACAGGTGTTTGTGAACAAACAAGGATGGGAAGAAAAAAATAAGTACGGAGACCTTTCATCTAACCCCGATGTATAGGAGAAAATACCGAGAAACTCTCCCACTCACTCCCTGTGTGTCTGTATAATTCCAGGATTTGAAGAATCTAATGTCAAAGACACCGACTCAGTGTGTGAGGAGTTGCTTTAAGGATGCTTACAAGTGTGCTGGAGTATGAGGAGAAAAAGGATAGGGAGAGAGAGAGAGAGAGAGAGAGAGGGAGAATTGGAAGTTCGAAGAAAAGAAGAGAAAATAGACTAAATCCTCACAC
>JAQGBT010002609.1:0-23161 GCA_034698585.1 Disparrhopalites patrizii | reverse complement strand
CAGCATATTTGCCCCGTTACAACGAAAAACCGTTATAGAGAACAGAAATTTCTATGTTAACATTCGGAGAAAGTTTTAGTAGCATTTTAAGCCACCGGTATAGAGAGAAAACTGTTATAAGGGAGCCCGTTATAGAGAGGTTCGACTGTATTACAAATCATCTATGGTAATATAAAATGCACTTAAGTGTACATAGGATAAATTAAATTATTCGATGCTTTATATAGACACTATAGTCATTATTACAATAGGCGTCAATTAACTAGAGTTAATACTAAACTCAGCACATGAGCCTGTAGAATTCCTTGTTGAATCCGGTTTTACAACCATTTTAGTTTTGCCGCAGCTGCGTTATCATTCATCAACCGCTGCATAAATATTTATGGTAAATGTTTGTATAACTTGGCACTATGTCTTTGTTAGCTTCAGCTATACGACCCATGCAACCAGTCCGCATTTCTCGCACCGTTTCACATAGACTATCAACGCCAATGATAGATAATTTGCATCACTTCCAGCATATGCGTTATACCTTATATATCATTAGGAAATGTGTCCATGTAGACATGCCATATTTTTCTGCAACACTAATAAACTTAAAAATTCTTTAGAGCAACATTTGGGCCATATGTCGTGATAATTATGTGAGTTTAGCTTTGGTAACGTATATACGTTGTCGCAATAAAATATGCTGAATGCTGGCATTGCAACTACATTCGAATATACGAACAAATTTCTTTACATATTGTCCGTAAAAACCAGTACACTCTCATTATGTTTCTAATGTGTACACATGCTTTGAACATGCATCGGCAAATTTCGACACTACTGCATATATTAGACAAGTATTTTTGCGCATTTAAAATCTGCATAACGTGTGTGCCTCAACAAAACCAATTACCGAAACTTGCTTTTATCTTCATATTTCTTTTCAACGTACAATTTGTTATTACTAATTTGAACAGCACTTACTTAACAAACAACACGGTCTTGTTTGCCATATAATAGAAAAATACCAACACACACAGGACTATTGTCATTTCAGTTTAGAGTAGCACGCCACTGCAATTCCAAGGCGTGTCTATAGCATAACATCTGAGAGTACTTGTAGCGTATATAGTAAATGAAACATTAGACGGATTTGATCCCCAAAACGTTAACTACAGTCATTGTGCAATAAGATTACGGCTATCACAAAAACTTTATATCCAAGAGTTTTACAAACATGATGTTGATAATTGCGTTTATTCTTAAGATGTTGCTGCGACACTGTCCCGTTGATGCAGCAAGTTTTCAAGAGAATAACTTAGTTAGCCACTCTACAAAGATATGGACGACAGTGAACAATATTGTTTCAAAAGAAAGTGCCTGCATGACGGTAATTTTAGATCCTGTATTGCTGCTTCCTGAGCCAAATTTGCACACTCCCATATTTTACTTCACTGAATCGTACTTCGACAGCTCGTTGCGAAATAGAGCAGCACTTAATCTAAAATATCTCAAGTGTACCACGAAAATATATCTTCTGCCGCCCCCGCCAATTTCGTTCGGTGGCATCATATCAGATGAACCTAGTAATTATTCGCTAAGTCAAACGCGAAGAGAATTTGCTAGTAACACCAGCAGTTGCATCCAAACGTCCACAAAATTAAAAGTACATCCAGAATCCTTCTATTTCATTCAACTCTCGACCGAATCTTGGCGATCTGAAGATATTTCAGACATTTTGGGAACGATGGAATCAATAAATACATTCGTGCGACCGAGCATCCCAAAAACTTTCTTGATCATTATTTCACTCCAAAAATCGGAAGAAACGTCAGGGTATTTCTTGTGCTGGTACTGCACACAAAATCCAGAGATTAATGGAAAACAATTAAAAGCCACGTCGTATTCCAACATCAGTTTAAATTTTTTTCCATTCGTCTGCGAGCCCACAACATGTTACGACGTCGTGCGGGAATTGTACGAACGCATCATTGACAGAGGGCGAAATACAAAACTACAAATCCTGCACCTCGACGGATACACGTTCGCAAAATTTGTTGATATATCCAACATGTCACCATTCCCGCAAAGCAACAGAAATGCATCGTTGAGCGATTACATCCACGCATTCGTCTGGGAAGCTTTTAACCTAACAAATGACGTTATATCTGAGATTCAGATGTATAGCGATGTAGATCTCCAGCTGCCACAACTTTGGGATTTTGTTAGCCTGTCTTGCGTGGAAACGTTCGAGGAAATGGCGGAAATAGAGGTCATTTACATGGGATATACTCCTCAGTATCAATTCATGACGCTAGAGGGCGTCCAGGCTACGTCGCTATCCTTGGCGCTGTACACAAAGCCTTTCACGTCCTATGTCTGGCTAATGATTGCGTTCTCGATCTTGGCGGTGCTCGTCGTCGTCCTGGCACTGCCTCGGACAAACCGGAGCACCACGAAGAAAGCGCTAAATTTCTTATGGATAATTATTGATCAAGCAGTGACGGTCCCAAACGACTGTAAAAGGCCAGAGATATACCGAACAGTTGTCGGCGTTTTCCTCTGGGCGTCCCTTGTGCTTGGCATGTGGTACAAATCCATTCTAAAATCCGACTTTGTCATTAATGAACCCTTTGAAACCAAATGGCAGTACCTGGAGCAACTTCAGAACTTCCGTTTGTACCTCTTGGTCGATAATGTGAGCTGCGGGTCAAATTTATGGGATAATCCTGAACTGCATTTGTGCTTGGATCAAAAGCATCCCAAGTCCGCTTGTGCCTTTCTTTTTGCGCTCGAAGCCCACATCGACGAAATGGCGCAAGCGCTGGTCAACGGGAGTGACTTGGAAGCTGTGGAGAAACAATGGACTCATAATGAAAATGCTTCTATGCTGCTAGAAGCTACACTCGACCAAGTTGCGTTAAACCCTGTGACACAAACGATACAAAAACGTATAAAGAAGATGATGACTATAGAAAAAAATTTGCGTGTACTATGTCGATCAAATTTATCCGACTTCCTCGTTGCCGTTGCTCAAGGAAGAGCAGAGAAGATCCGTCCGTTTGCGGTTATTACACTATCCGACTATTTCAACAGGGAATGGGAAAACCTGGAGAACATTTTAAGGGAGAACAACATACTGGAGTCACTTAAATTTGCGCACAATCATAAAACAGATGACAAATTTTTGGTGCGACCTTACAAGTACTACTACCACGGGGGGCATGGGCCCTACTATCAGAGAGCTAGAGAGCGCCTGCGCATACTGATGAGCTCCGGAGTTTACCGTTTTTGGGAATTGTGGAACTGGATGAATTCAATGAAGATATACCCAATCAGTGTTGAAGACGAAATTAGGGATAATGATAGGTCGTGGTGTCCAATGTCGGTGTGGAATACTCCACTTCATTTAATTTTTCAGCTCCACGCAGTCGGATTAACATCAGCTGCATTTCTGTGGGCTATAGAATGCATGTCTCAACTCGTACGTTGGAGATCCATACTATAGTATACTATAGTATACATACTATAGTATATATAGTATACTATAGTATACATACTATAGTATAGTATATGCAAGTATACTTGCACTCAGATGTTAGAAGAATTAAGTATAAATGTGCAGAGACAGCTCGGCCAGACAAATGTTAGAGTTTTGGTGCTGCAAGGATTTTTCATTCTAGCGGTCAACGCAATAGACAAGAGACAAAATATAATACATTCCGTTTTCTCGTACAGTGGAGTCACTCAATAACAGGTCTCTTTGTAACAACAATTCTGTATAGCAACATTATTCTATCCGCATTTCGTACAAGTAAAGTACATATTTTATGTTCGATATAACAACATTTCCGAGTAATATTTTTTCCTCTTCCCTTCAGTGTTGTTATAGAGAGACTATAGTCATTTTCAAACGGACCGGCAACCCCAAGTTGTACCAATGTACGTACAAACAAATTTTACTGGACAAAGAATTGTATCCTGGCCCAGAAAATATCCTTGAAGGATTTGAAAACGCTAATTGTAATCGCATTCATAGTTAATTTAATTTAAAATGATAAAATAGCCGTTTCATCATTTTAAATTTAACTTTTTTGTCAGTATAGTAAATGGATCTTTTAAACCGGCGAATATTCCTCTGTACCCCATTATTAGACATATTATTAGGCATTACTCCGGCTAACTGTAGGGAATGAAGCTATTTATATTTCGCTTTTGCTGTTATTTTCAGGGCTCTGAGTTCCTATAAGAAACCCATGCACAGAACATTATCGAAAAACGCCTTATCCTTGCATGCGAAAAATGGCTACATTCTATCCTTTTGTATTTGTATACATTTCAGAAATTCGTTGAAAGCATCGTGCAACAATACACTATCTTCCATTTAGACACAAATGTTTCGGCTAAAAATATAATTGTCATATCATTTGTAGATATGCACGTATACAAATTTTATGGCGTATGTAGATGGCTGGCATTAAATAATTAATGCGTTTCGTAAAACATTGTTTCTTTTATTTGGACATCTGTATGTACATAGCCACTTAAAGACGATCATCCTAAATCCGCTATATCAGTTATTCGAGTTATTATCTAAAACGTGAGAATGATAAATTCTAAAATAAATTTTCTGAATGTAGCAAAATGTATTGTGCTCAATTGTATTTGTATGTATACATAATATAATACGTCAATTAAGCTGAAAGTGATCTAAGTCAATGGAATTGGCGTGGATAATTTTGTCTTCATATTTGTGGCGTTAAATTAATTCTCATTTTGTTTGTTCCAATGGCATCATTTCTAGACACACGAAGGAGCCAGCAAACTTGTGCTTAATGCATAGACGAAACATTATGTCCATTGAATATTTGCGTTGAATATTCTCCAACTGCAAGCCCATTATGCAAATTTGGGTCTATATGCTTGGGCCTATATGCATTGTCCATATTTCAATGCGACTCGTTAATTTCGATTTCAGAAAAAGTTCACAATACTTTGCGTGCAATACAGTCCTCCTTACTTTCCCAAATTACTAAGCACTATCGATGCAGATGAATCGATTTGACAGTACAGTTTATGTACTAGTGGCAGATATTTTTTAGCATTATTACGAAGTACAGTTTATATTCGGTTCAATCAAGATTGCGAATAAAACTAAGGGATTCTGCTAAAAAAAAACATTTAGACATCGGCCATGAGGATCAGCGGAATAATGGGCACTTTCTTATTCATTCTTATAATTTTATTACGTCTTTGTTTCGTGGGCGCAGCCGAAGAAAACTCAGTTAGCAACTCCGCACTTTGGTTAACAGTCCATGAAATTGTCTCCAAAGAAAGTACGTGCATGTCAGTCATTTTTGATTTACACTCGCTGCTTCGTGAGCCAAATTTAGATTCTCCAATATTTTACTTCAGAGAACCAAACTCCGTCAGTCCGTTGCAAACTAGGGCTGCCCTAAATCTGAAATATCTCAACTGCACCACCAAAATATTTATCCTTCCGCCACAGCAAAAATCGCTTCATGATACTGCCGATGAGCACGACAACTATTCGTTCAATACAGCCGAGGAAGAATTCCCCGGTAATACACGTAAAAGAATGTCTACAAACCTAAAAGTCCACCCGGAATCCTTCTATTTCATTTACCTTTCGAGTTCCCCCTGGCGGTCCCAAAATACATCAGACATTTTGGAAACGATGCAACCCATCAGTAACTTCCTCCAACCGAGCATCCCAAAAACCTTCTGGATCATTCTTCCACCGGAAAAATTGGGACAAACCTCAGGATATTTCTTGTGCTGGTACTGCACGGAAAGCCCACTACCAGAAGGGCTAATGTATACTTCGGATGGTTTTACCAACTTTGATTTATTTCAGTTCGTCTGCAACTCTCAAGGACAGTGCTATGACATCATCCAGGAATTGTACGGACGCACCACTGATCGAGGGCGGAACGTGAAGCTGCAAATTGCCCAACTTTCCGAATGGAACACCGTGAATTTATTCGATACGACCAACATCTCGCCATTCCCTCAAAGGAGCAGAAATTTAGCATCGTTGAACGACTACATTAAAGGATTTGTCTGGGAGGCTTTTAACCTGACCGGTGACGTCATCTTCGCCATTCAGACTCAATCGATTTCACATCTCCGGATTCCACAGCTTTGGGATATGACGCATGATATTGCCGGGGATACGTTCGAGCATTTGGCCCAGATGGAGGTCATTTATATGGGGCTAACCCCGCAGTACCAATTCATGACGCCAGAAGGCGTGCGGGCGGTGTCGCTATCCCTGGCATTGTACACAACCCCGTTCTCGTCCCACGTCTGGTTGATGATTGCACTCTCGATTTTCGCGGTGCTCTGTGTCATCCTAGCATTGAATTGGGCAGGCAGAGTTAGCTTGAGCAAATCCCTAAATTTTGCGTGGATTATGGTAGACCAAGGATTTTCTGTACCTAAAACGGGCAAATTTTTCTGGGTGTACCGAACCGTGGTCGGAGCTTTCCTGGGTGTGTCCCTTCTGGTTGGGTTGTGGTACAAATCAGCTCTCAAATCCGATTTCGTCATTAACGAGCCCTTCGAAACTCACTGGCAGTACTTGGAGCAACTCGAGAAATTTCGTTTGTACCTCTTGGTGGATAATGTCAGCTGCGGTTCAAATTTGTGGGATAATTTTGATCTATATTTGTGCCAGTTTCAAGCCAATTATAAATCCGCATGCATCTTTTACTTTGAACTGGGGGCTCACATCGACGAAATGATGCGAGGAGTCAAATGGAGTGACACTGTGGAAGCAGAGGCACAGCGTCATGGGGACAAAAATAGACACGGGTCACAGCAGGTTATGACAGATCAAAATGCGCTGAAGCCCCAAGCCCAAGCGCTACAGAAACGAATGGACGACATGATTACCATGTATTACAGTCTGCGTTTACTATGTCGACAAAATTTGGCCAAATTTCTCAATGGCGTCGCTCGGGGAACAGATGTTGAGATCCGTCCTTTTGCCATTATTACCCTTTGCGATTACTTTAACCGGGATTGGATATATCTGAACAAAATTTTGGAGAAGGACAAGGTTCTGCAGTCACTCAAATTTGCGCACAATTATGAAACAGAAGACACATTTCTGGTGCGACCCCGTAAATATTACTACAACGGAGGTCATGGGCCTTACCACCGGAGAGTTAGAGCGCGCCTGCGAATACTGATGAGCTCAGGGATTTACGATCTTTGGGAGTGCTGGGATTGGATGAATGCAATGAAGATTTATCCAATCGATATTACAGATGAAGATGACAATGATATGACCTGGCATCCCATGCCAATGTGGAATACTCCACTTCATTTAATTTTTCAGCTCCACGCCATCGGATTAGCATCAGCTGTTGTCCTATGGGTTCTCGAATGCATGTCTCAACTTGTGCGGGCGAAATTCAAGCTACAGTGGAGTCTCAATATAGCAACTCTAAAGGGAAGGGCGAAAAATATTTTTATATAGGGAAATGTTGCTATATAGAACATTAAATATGCACACTTGTACATGTACGCGGGGATGAAAAAATAATGTTGTTACAGAGAAATGTTAATATAAAGGGACTTGTTATATAGAGAGACTCCATTCTATTTACTCCGATGTTAGACGAATGAAGTATTATTATACATACATACATGTAGTAATTGACAGTACATATTGACGATGCTAGATTACTTCATTTTAATCCAAGCATTGCCTGATATAATAGCCTGCTACAATACTGCAATTTCTCTGTTATAGCTTGCTTTCTTATTCGTCTAACTAGAGACTGCCCTGAATGACATTGTGACGTATTGGAAGCAACATCGTCGTAGTTCATGCGCATTATAGTGAAAATGAAAAATGCATTGTTTCAGAGATGCTAAAAATTATTGCTATAAATACACGCAAATATGTCTCAGATTGAAAATGCAAGCGTTTCATCACTATAAATAGCAAGTTGTCAACAACCATTTTGTGCCATTTATTATTTTTCTTTGTTTTCACATGTAGTTTAATTTAACATTATTCTATATAGTGTACGACTTATCCTACTATAATGATTATATAAACTATATACTTAAATAAAGACGTACAGTGGAGTCTTCAAGCAACACCATTCAAGGGAAGTATGAATAATATTGTTATAGAGAAATATTTTTACGCAGAAGATGAATCCTTTTGGGGTGAAATGATACTAAAGTACAAACAGCCCATTTTAAATGGATAAATGCAAAATGCAAGTGTTCTAATGAGAATTCTATTTGAAACTTGACATTTGTCTCCAGCGCGGTGTTTAGTTTCCTCATTTTGCTCGCTCAAAAAGTTAAAAGTGAATGTTGTTATAGGGAACTTCCAACATGTGTACAGTCGAACCTCTCTATAACGGTTCCCCTTAAATCAGCATATTTTCCCGGTTATCACGAAAAACCGTTATAGAGAACAGGAATTTCTACATTAACAATTGGAGAAAGTTTTTGAGGGAAGCATTTTCAGCCACCGGTATACAGAGAAAACCGTTATAAGGGAGCCCGTTATAGAGAGGTTCGACTGAATTCTATTGTGAAGGGCGGTGGAAATTCCTATATTATTACAGAGACATGCTGTTATTTGTTATAGAAATATTGTTATACAGATACATAGTTGCTAATGTATAAATGCCACGAGGGAATGACGAATCTTGTGTAAGGAAAATCATTTTATACAGAGGTTTATTACAGAGAGACTCCACTGTATAACAACTGATATATGGCCCATGGCTATAGAAGTGTTAGAAAATCTCCAATAGCAGAAGCTGCGTTTCTGAATATTTTGCAAAGAATCAAAATTCCTCCGGACAGTAACGCCATGTGGCGCTGGATATATGCACTATAAATGAGCAACTCCATGAACAGAATGGCGCTAGAAAGGACGAGCCCGAACAAACCAATGTAGAATATATCCTTCAAAAAGAACAGTGTGTTGTACCGCCCCATAGCCACACGAGTGCGCATCTTCTCCACAAGTTGGTCTATCGCTTCAAATATGCCCCTATCCTTCCATTTCGCAAAAATTCCGGATTGGAGGATTTCTTCAAAAATCCGGGCAGCCACCCCCGCTCTCCGACCAGTGAAAGCCCAGATGAGGGGCACGGTTGGGATTGGTTTCACCCCGACGACAGGTGAGAGTCACCCTCTGACGAAGTCCAAGTTGTAATTGGCGCATCTGGTAAATTTCGCCCATAAGTTTCTGCTCAATGTTGCTGGTTAGTAAAACAAATTTTTTGGTCTTCTCCAAATATGCAGGCAATCGATGTTTCCATTCCAGACCACCCCGTTTCAGCTTCTTCCAGAAGTTCCCCTCGCACTCGTCCAGTAATCGATACAAAGTGGGATCGGATTTGTTGAAGAGGCTAATGTAATTTTTCTTGTACAATTCCTGCTCCACCGAATTGCCCAGGAATAGCATGTCTTTTTCAAACGTCGTCAGGCATTTGAATCCTTGTTCCCGGAGCGTTGCTAACCTCCCAATGGGCGGGGCTTCCATGTGAAAAAATCCATGGGAAGAAGAAGTTCCTTTAGCTTCGGCACCAAGCTTTTGCTGGACTGGCAATAGAAAAAATTTGCTGT
Organism: Disparrhopalites patrizii; assembly: GCA_034698585.1. Taxonomy (NCBI): domain Eukaryota; kingdom Metazoa; phylum Arthropoda; class Collembola; order Symphypleona; family Sminthuridae; genus Disparrhopalites; species Disparrhopalites patrizii. The sequence goes on along the minus strand of JAQGBT010002609.1, from coordinate 13,543 downwards.
GTCATCCCCAAAGAAGACGGGGATGTGATTGGCAATGCCAAATCTAGGACGGTCAATTGGGCGGACGTTGTGGTTGAACAGAGTGTATATAATTGTTACAGGGTGCATGAAGACGCATGTTTGGGCTTGTCGTAGACAGAGCATGATGTTTGACCAATGGAGGGTTCCGTTCAGGATGTCACATAGAAGATTTATGACTACCAGATAATGAGCCAGCGTATCCTGTTTTATTATTGAGTTAACAAATTTCCCCGAATAAATTTCGGAGGAATGGAATCGATAATTTTGAGACATACGATCCAACGCATACATTATGCCACCTTGGAAATTTTTCACTGATTTTATCCATTCTTTATGAGACCAAGCAATTTTTAGTTGCTGGGGCGAGAGCTGTGATAGGACTTTTCCTTTCAATGTAAACGCTGCTTCCAGGTGCCATCCCGACAGGCATTGCGAATGTCTCATACAATTTTGTTCCATCAACGCCCCGGGTGAATCACACTTTCCCTGGATTCGCAGTAAAAGGAATCGTACCGGGAATGTCGGTAGGTATTGTTCCAATTTTTTCACTTTGAACCGTTGTAATTTTTCCGTCCAAAAACCGACGGCGAGAGCATTCTTAAGTTCCGTGACGAAATTTTTCCGATATTCCGATAACGATAATTTAATTCGGCGTAGCTGCATTATCATGTTCGTTATAGAAGCTTGTGAGTACAGAAAATAAATCTGGAAATTTTGAGTATGCTGCTTTACCGTCAAAGTAACATTGAATGTCTTCTGAAATTTTGTTTCGGAACTCATAAATTTCACAAACGTAATTTTTGGCGTGGGGGAATGCTGCAAATTATGTCGAAGATATTCCAATGCTGGTGGATCGAACAAGGCTTTGTTTATCGAATACAAGGTCAGGTCGCAGCCTGCGGTGTTATGGAAAATTTCTGTCAGCTCTGACAATTTTGAAGAGGCAACATGGAAAGGGAATATTGTCAGTAAAAAACAAGAATTCAAAATAAATGTCGCCATGGCTCGTCGTTTAATCGCCATTGCAGGGTGGGATCAATGTGTAACTAAAGGAGTACAAATTTCGATTTCCGATAGGACGCGCGTGTATGGTAAACCACAAGTAATCATTAGAGTGCCTTTTGCTTTACTTAATGTCTTCTATGTCGTACGTATGCATTATATTTAAACGACAGTAAATCAAGCCGGATTGGGTCCACGGAAGAAACAAGTACAAGCGTTCATGCACATAATATGTATGTAATTATATGAAAAAATGTTTCGGCTAAAAAAATAAATTTTCTTAATGTAATTATAGCAAAATTTATTGTGCTCAATTGTATGTAAAATGCGTCAATTAAGCTGAACGTGATCTACAATGGAGGTTGCGCAAATAAATTTGTCTTCCTATTTGTGGCGTTGAATTAATTCTCTTTATTTTTTTTATAATACTGCCGATTCTGTTCACACAAACGGGCCACCTTGTGCTTAATGGCTAGACAAATCATTTTGCGCACTATAATTTGTCAATTCAACTGAGCCCATTTTGCAAATTTGGGTGTATGTCTTGTCCGTATTTGAATGCAATTTAATTATTTCGATTTCAGATAATGTTCATAATTCTTTCTGTGTAATACGGCCTTATTTACTTTCCCAAATTACGAAGCAAATTACAAAAAACGATTTGACATCACGATTTGACAGCAAATTATGAAAAGCTAGTAAATTATATCAGTGGCATGTTATATTTTAAACACGCGAGTTTATGTGCGTTTAGCTTGCGTAAATAATTTTTGAAATGTTCATGTTTATACACACAATAGAAATTAGTAGATGAATTAGTAGATAAAATGTTTCTGTATATATATTTTCGAAACTTTTGGCTAGCGCATTCAGTAAATATATTTTTGAAAACAAACTTTTTATGATCGAAAGCACACATTTTGAAATATTAAAAACAAATCTTCACATGTTTTTTCTGAAAAACACAAAGTTATTGATTGTGTCACAAATTTTGTTTGAAGAAATAAAACATAATTAGGCTGTCCTTATACTTATTATGCAAATGACCCTTTTTTCAGTCGACATCATATATATATGATGAGTTACGCTATGCTATAAGTGAATATTTTCCAATTATTACAAATTATACTGATTTGCGAAGATCCCAAGTTCTATTTCGTTTTTGGAATTAACGAGGACACGCACTTGGTCCAAAGCAGTTTAAATGTATGAATGTGATCATTTAAGTAATTTATCAGAGCGTTATGGAAAATATTTCTGCCTGCCAGACGAAGATTGTGAATAGATCTGTATGTATATCCAATTTGTTAGATTAAAACGTTGTACGTATTAGTATACTTGAAACATTTTATTCATTCAAAGCGGATGCGAGGAATTCTTTACCGCGAGGAACTTTATTGTATGAAACGTAGTGAACATGAAGGTCAATTCCAGATAAGATAGCATATATACCTGTCCGAAAATTTCTACTCGAGCTTTTACATTGTAGCACTTTCTGCCATTGCCATTATGTATAGCATATAAACGCTGCTAAAATGTTGACTTATTGGAGTTTATTGTCAAGTAATTTGAAACAGCGCAAGTATGTACATTATAAGGCATGAGAAAATATTATTTATCGACACTTGAATGCAGCTGCAAGAGCAAGCAGGGATTTCAGGAAACAATATAATTCTGCACTTACAAAATTGAACTTATCTGCTATTATCACGTTTGAATTGCAATAGCTTCGACAAGTGTCAGGATTCAGGATTATAAAATGAACCAGTTTGATCAGAGCAAAATGCTTTTAGGAACTCTCGTGAAACTCAGCCACCTGGACCGGGACAAAATTTAGTTTTGCAATCTTATAATCGCATCATTGTCACTGGAAAAGAGGAGACTAAAAACACCTAAAAAAAATTGTGCTTTACATGTAACGTCACGTATCCCAATAATAATTTCGTCCTGCAATGGTGGCCGTCGGCATTGACCTGGGCACCACCTATTCCTGTGTGGCCTACTACAACAAAAAGGAGTTGGCAATCATCGACAACAATGAGGGAGGGAACACCATGCCCAGCGTCGTGGCCATCGATGAAGACGGAGACGTTACAACCGGCCTTTCAGCCAAGAACCGAGCGGATTTGAACCCCAAGAATATAATTTATTCTGTGAAGCGTCTAATTGGGCAGAAGTTTGATGATCCGAAGGTGCAGGAGGATATCCAACGCTGGACCTTTGAGGTGGTCAGTGACAAGAATGTTCCTAAGGTTAAAGTGGATTCCCACATCTACGACCCAGAGACAATATCCGCCCACATTCTACGTAAGCTAAAAATGCTGGCGGAAGACCGACTCGGCGAGCCCGTCACAGAGGCCGTTATCACCGTCCCGGCCTACTTCAACGAGGGTCAACGCCAGGCCACGAAGGATGCCGGGGAAATTGCGGGGCTCAAAGTCCGCTCAATTATCAATGAGCCAACAGCCGCCGCTTTGGCCTACAACCATAAGAATCCTTCAAAAGAACTTAAGCGAATATTGGTTTTTGATTTTGGGGGTGGAACATTCGATATTTCCGTGTTGGAAATGAAAGGTCGAAAAATTAAGGTCATGGCCGTGGCCGGGGACACTCATTTGGGAGGGGAAGATATCGACAACATCTTGATCGACTTTTGTCACAAGAAATTTTTTGACCAATATGGCGTCCATCTCCAATCTCGGACAGACAAACTAAAGGTGCGACGGGATCTTCGGCGACTCAGAAAGGCTTGTGAAGAGGCAAAATGCATATTAACAGGAGCCAAAAAGGCCACAGTCACAATCGACGCCATTCACGAGGGGTTCGACCTCATCGTTAGCTTCACTCAACAAGAATTTGATGAGCTAATACAGCCAATTGTGAGCAAATGCATCGTCATAATTGATAGTGTCTTGTTCGATGCAAGCATCCAGAAGACACAAATTCAGGAAATTGTCCTCGTTGGTGGCTCCTCCAAAATCCCGTTGGTGCAGAAGGAACTTCGTCGCTATTTCGATGAGAAGGAATTGTCCAAAACCATCAGGCCGGACGAGGCCGTGGCTCACGGAGCGGCATTATTTGCGACTGAAGCTGAGAAATTTGCCTTCCAGGACGTGTATCCTCTTCCGATCGGAATCAACGTAAATGCCGATGGAACGGATGATAATTTCAGTGAGATTATCCCGAAGAACTCCCGGGTGCCATTTGAGAGAAATTGTACGTACCGAACAAATAGCTATGGAAATAACGTGAGCATCAAGATATATGAAGGGGAATCAAAACAAAACTCAAATAATTATTTGTTGGGAGAATTCATCCTACAAACTCCAGCGGACTGTCCAGCGGGAGAGTTATTGAAAGTTCAGATGAGGCTCTCCGCGGAAGGAATCCTGACGGTTACGGCGGTTATACCGAAATTTAGGAAATCCAAGAAGCTTGTCATCCAGGACACACGAGGACGGCTTACGAATGAGGATATTCGACGCCTGAAAGCCGAGGTATAAGAATGGTATACATACTGTAATTATAATTTTAAACAATTCATATGTTATGATTCCGTTGCGAAACTGTCTTTGATCTTCCAGGTTTTGGAAACAGTGGAGAAAACAATGGACTACCCACGAAATTTTGGACATTAATGCTGATCCATTTTGCTCCTCAAGCGTTCACTCCATAATCTGCGTCAAGAAATGTTGATATAGTTTTCATTCACATGTGCATTTCGCCGGAGAAGAAACGTGTGGGATCATTTCCTGTGAGAGCTAATTCACGAATTAATCATCTCCATTGCACAACAGTGACACAGTGACCAAAGACCAAACAGAAATGGAATCGATTACTTTGTAAATTAGCACTCGCTGGGAATGATCCGATACGCTTCTTCACGGACTATATTCATTCCTTGTTCGTTTTCGGGAATTCTTCAGATATGGCCAAGATACATCATATTTAAAGAATAGTTTTGTATTTTGCAATTATATTTTCAAATATAGATGTTCTCTACACCTATTTTGCCCCTTTTATGTAAATATGTATACAAGAGAACATTTGGAAGTATTTTGTAATTTGAAAGTGAACAAACGCAACACTAGGGCAAAATAGAATTTTAAATTTGTGGGTTGTGCTATAAAATACAAACGAACGCATATAATGAACGTGTATTTTAAATACATTAGTTTGTATATTGTATATTTCAAATCCGTATTTAAATGCATTACTATATAGCTTCTGCTGTATTTTTAATTTTAATTTGTGTTGGACATCAAATGCAATTGTATATGTATTGCGTAATTTGTAATTAATGATTAAACACCATTTGGATTTGATTTGGTGGCGATGCCTCAATGGAAATATGTGCATATACGTAATTAAAGTAATCAACTGCGTTTTTTTCTGAACGGTTATCGGTCATTCCTTAGTTATTCTAATATACCTAACATTTACGAAGGAACAAAAAATGTCATTACAAATAAATATTGTTATAAGGAGACTTGACTTCACATTGTTTAAATGTTTTGGATAAGGTTACACTCATTTGGCGAATGAGGAGGATAGGCGAGTGCAATTTGTACAAGCGTGAATCACATATGTATTTCGGAAGCTAAACAATTATTTCGGAGATACTATCAAAATTTATTTCATAATGCGTAATCCCATAATCCGGGATTAAAATCCGGACTACAGGAATTTTTTTAAAATAATCCCAACTTTTAATCCAAATCCCAAAACGGATCCGTAATCCAAATCCTTCGAGATAATTTTTTCCGAAATAATGTTATAACGAGAGTACTGTTATACAGGGGACTGTTATAGAGAGAGTCGACTGTATGTAATTTAAAAATAATAAACGTACATATATGGATATGTATTTAATAACCTTGCAGGGAGTTATATTTTTTCATTGCTAATGTTATTAACAAAGCAAGTAAAAACTGGCAACATAATTCTTATGTCATCTCAACGTATTGATGGGCCACTTGTCTCTCTTGAAAACGATACAAAAAAGGGTATCAAGTACAGTGGAGTCTCTCTATAACAACTCTGACGGAAAGAGGCAAAAATATTATTACTGGGAAATGTTGTTATATAGAACATAAAATAGGTACTTTTACATGTACGAAGGGCCGGAAAAATTATGTTGTTATGTAGAAAGTAGAAATTTTGTTATAAAGAGACTTGTTATAGAGAGACTCCACTGTATAAACAGAATTTAAATGTTCACACTAATAAAATATGATAAACATAAAATAAATTAAATAGAATTAATAGCTAATATTAAATTTATACCTATTTTTTTCGGCAGAAATACATAATAACGTTGACACAAGTCAAAATTTTATTTCCATTAGGTATTTACATATCCTCGGGATTGACATGCGATTAAGCAAGTTATGTATTGGATATTTTTTGGTGGTTCATGTCCAACACAACCTAACATTCGTGCCCGGTTAAATCCTGACGTAATGACTTTTGTCAACCGCATAAAACTTGTACGCTCACTTTTTTGCTTTATTGAATAAATATTTTATCACAAACCTGCGGAAAAACATACAAACTCTGAAAAAGTTCATTTATAATTGTTGTAGCCGTTAGGAAAAAGCCACCTGCAAATTTGAGCAGAAATGGCCAATCTCAGCGAGCCTGTAAAGTTTCCATAATGGATGTCCATTCGCAGAGGTGATCATCAAGACCAGAATTAGTGGATTTGTTGCCTCTGTAGTCAGTTTCAGACTTCTGGGGGGAAATGCATGAATTCTAGCACGTTTTACGAACTCTGATATTTCATTAGGAATGTGAACTGCAGTATTCGATAGTGATACACGGAGACGAGCATTGTCTTTTGTAGAGCATTTTATTTTTACTAGAACTAACTAATTATTGGTACGTAGTTGTAGTTACATACACAAATCAACGTATTCTGCTTCACTCATTATAATATTTCTTTGAGCATTTATAGAATTATATAATACGTTATTAAATACAAACGTTAAAAATATAATGTACACGTGTTCTCACATACAATAGTTATGGTAAGTGGAACATTTGTTGTATCTTTATCATCACTATTTATTATTGCCTTCAAAGAATCAAAGAATATAATACTTCAGAATGCTTTCCAACAGTCTTGAAATACAAACGGTAAATTTTCTTAAACCAGCATGTATTACGTTTCGGTGCAGTCGTAATAATAAGTAATAATACAAACATGTACACATAGGCTGCGTACATGATGTCGCATGCAGTGTGCAATAATAGCGCGAATGAGTAAATTTCATTATTATTTATAATGTTTAGTTCACCTATAAGTATAATTGGACTCTAGATTGCTGTTTGGTCTCTCCTTTAACATGTAGAACTATTACCTACCCACTCACATTAAATACACATTACAAATATGTGAACGCTACAAAAAATTTTTTTTTAACTTTCATTCGACATTTCAAAACAAAAACGCCAATCTTGGTATATTGACCGTTTCTACCAACAAAACATTAGCATAGAAACTTTGGTTCCTTTTTCGTAAAGCCTGAGTCGTCAACAAATATAACACACCCCACCTGTGTCATGACTAATTGCTCCACTTAATGTAACAACGAAAAAAGGCACATGAACATTTGGTTTAACAAATTCATAAGTTGTGTGATTTTTTTGGGAGCTATTGTTTCACAGAGAATGAATACTTACAGGACCAAAATTTGTTTAGGAACAAAACAAAATAGTAACTACAAAATCTGGAAGATGTAGGTATACACTTGACCAAGTCAAGTGTTACAGAGACATTTAATGCAGTTAAACAATTATTACTGCTCTGGTAATATTGCAGGCCTCAGTATTCTTAATCTTATATTTTCTAGTTTGAATTCAAAAGTAAACATAAGTTTATTTCGAAAGTGCAGGGGACCAACATACTGGCACTAACAACCCATTCATTTTTACACAACGATTGTCTATACCTATACCAGCCAAACACCAAAAACAGGAGCCAGTGCAGAAATACGCAATTTCATTTATTTATTTTTATTATAAGTGCTAGACAGTAAGAATTAAATAATAATAATCAAAAATATTTTCCTATTTAGTTTGGCTGCGTCTTCACAGATACATAGGAATTCGAAAATTCGACGACAAACAGAAGGAGCTTGTAAGAAATTAATCACTAAATTCAGACAGAAGGAGCTTGTAAGAAATTAATCACTTTAGTGAGTCTAATTTCCAAAAATTTCCAAGATTTAGGTTACCGAGTTATACGCGGCGTAATCTGAAGAACAATATAGTACAGCGCAAAATCTAATACTTATGGAGGAATGTCTATTAAACTATTTTCACTCCAATTACAATTAGAGCAAGCTTATCTCACCACGTTTTCTTAACTTTATCAGAAGACAGACTACACAGCCTACAAATAGGCATGAGCTAAACACAGCATTCAAAGTTGGAACCATAGTTATGTGTGTACCAATGTCATGTAACAATAACAATAGAAATTCCACCATAACCACACCAAGTTTGAACGTACACCCTTAAAATATGACAACTTCACTATAAATCTGAAAACCTTCCAATGACGTTTTCTCATATTGTATATTAGATACAAAACATACGTACAAAACAATTATAGGCAGGCTGGCAAAATTTTATAACAATAGATATACTATATATATATGTATGTATGTATGTATGTATATAGAAATATAATACGCCATATGTAATAACATGACATGCTAACATACTACAATGCCTAACAATTTATTAGTATTATTTCGTTATCTTTATTTATTGCATTAGGTCCGATTGGAAGGCTGTAGGAACGAAAAACGTTGCTATTTGGAGAGAATACTATCACAATCTAAAATTGTTAGATTAATTAGATTTTAATGATTTTATTGCTGTAGTTGACATTGCAACAACATCATTTCTTGCGCTTCCATCCAGTTTTTACGCTGAACCGCATTTAAGTATTTTTATATATTATAACATTTGCGTAACAGCTTACTACAACTCTACAAGTAACAGTAATATTCGTACAAAACTGAACGAAGCAACCCGTATTGAAAGCGCTGTTTGTTGAGTATGTCCCAGTCCCACGAAGTAAATGTATTTCATTTGTATATTTTAATAAAACGTATGTATAAGAATAAAGATAGTTATATCCAAGGCAGGCGCTTATTAAACATGAATCACTGGTTTGCTTACATGTCATATATATTATACATATATATATTTCATTGAAATCTATTAGAACATAGAGCGCAGAAGGACTAATCATACATACGAAAACAGTTAATTTTTTTTAAAAAAAACTTTCGGAAATGTAACAGAAACTCGTTGCACTATCAGTTACAAATCAGCAACGCATCCGTTTTAACTATAAGTATTAAGGAGAAAAGGAACCCTTGCTTCAGTCGCAGAAAAAGTAAATACAGTTCGTAGTTCAGATTGTGTGTAGATCTATCGTCAGGTCACACACATAATCGCTCACACATAATTTCTCGCATTAGCTTCGTAAAAATTACTGTGATGTTCGTCCCGCTCGTTTTACATGACTTGAAGTATTTGTGATGCTTCAAACGCGGTTCCTGGCAGAAGAATGACAGGTGATGAGACGTGACCAGCTTCCACGCATACCATATTAGGGTACTCATCGTCGCCAAAGTCACTGATTTCTTTCGCACCCTCAGTCCAAGGATTCCAAACGACTGTGTCTGGAAAATTGTACTTTTGCACGCGCATTTTCCTTCCTGACACTACGTTGGTTATAATATGCTCTTGCGGAGTATTTTGGTAAACTCTGTCCGTCCACTCACTAATTTGGACAACATCTCGACCTTCTTGGTATAGAGTTGAGTCACGTGTCTGATAATTAAACACGAGTAATACCACAAATAAGTTCACCATTCTATCCCACATGAAGCGTTTTATTAGCAAACAATTTTTGTAACAAGTTTTTACCTTGTCAATAAAAGTGCAACCATGGAGTCCTGTAATCTGACACCTTCGCACATCCGGAACTTTGAAATAAGTGTGTAATAGCAAATTGAAGCTGAACGTGAGATCTTTGCTTGGATTATAAACGCAAATGTTAAAATGAAGTTCCTTCTCGCGTAAAATAAGTCTGCAAACATATGAATGTACATACATATTATGATTATTGTGTTATAATAGATAACAGCCGTTAATCGTATGGACATATTTTCGTAGCACGCACCTGTATGTTAAACGAAATGGAAAACTCCACATTGACCGAGAAAACTCGGAATCTTGCAAAGAGAAAACCGCCTCCACGTCACCTGACGGCAATCTTTCCGGGCTCTTCTCAAGATTCCAGCGAGCTATTCTTGCAAATCCATGTTGAGGTCCGTAATTCCAAGAACCGAATTGCGCTACGAAAATGCATTTTTCCAAATTAACCACAATGAAAAATGGGTACCCTGACTGGAATACGTGATTACATGAACTATTTGGACGTATACATTTGTCTAAATCCTTTATTATTTTCCAAAACTGTAAACGTTACCCCGACTCCAACATTAGAAAGTATACACTTACGGAAAACAAACGGAATTCCTCCACGAATAGCCTTTTTTCCATCAAATAAAGCTTGCTTAGAAACAAAGAGTTGTTCTTGATTGTTCACACGCCAAGAAACAACTGTCGCACCTACATGTTGACAGAGATCATAGTAATAAGTAAGAATACATAGAATTAAAACTAATACTAACATGATCATTTTCACATGAACGACAATCACATTCATCATATCAAATCGAATTCTAGGCGTACCGTGCAAATTAACAGTGCAGGTAGTGTTGTTTCCCCGATCCAGTACAACAACAGACGTTGGAGCGGCCATTCTTCAGAATTGCTCAACTTGCTTACTATTTTCCAGCTAAAAAACAATTAAACGTCATAATCAGCAATTATTGTACAATCATGTATTGCTTTACTACAACAGTAACAGTCATCCGTATTTGTTAGATTGTGCTGCATACAACGTAGCCGTAACAGTACTAAAGTCTATTTATTTAGGTATATTTATAATAGAGTTCACAAATAGGGTTGAACGGGGATGAGTGCAAGTTACGGGGATGAGTGCATCTCCACTTTCAAAGCCTGTTGATGCCAAGCTACTGCCATAGTAGTTCTTTCACTTTTGACTTTGACCAAACCTCGCATTAATAAACAACCATTTAATGATATACATTACTCCAAAATTCCGGGTCCTTCATCGTTTATAAAATCAGTATTAATCTTGCAAGTCTTTGTGGTCGAACCCTACACTTTTAGATTTTTTTTTTTTTTTTGGAATTAGCGTTCATCATCGGTTATTTCGTTATTTGTCCCCCCATTCCGCTGAAATTGAATTCGCAATTCGCCGGTATTCAAACAAGATTCGAACTCGTTTTCAACCAAGTTGAAATAGTATCAAATTTCTCAAGTTTCATGAATCAAGTTCCAAAATATTGTAAACGTAAATAAACTAGTCGTGGAACACTATAAATTTTACTCACGTTTGAAACTCGTTAGTTAACCTGAATTTCCAATTCTGATCATTTCAGCTAGTGTAAGTTTGCTATTTGTTTTTTCTTACTGTTGTCTCAACCTTTCAACACACCTTGGGGTTGCTGTTAATATTATTCGGCTACGACTAAGTTCAATTACTGCTGGCAATTTACATATAAAATATTTCCACACTGTATTTTTTACTTTTACTTTTGAAGTGACCCTGCCACGAAGGGATGAGGGTCACTCGTGTCGATAGGATCACAAATGTTTCATGTGAAAACAGCGAATTCGCCTTATTTTAAAATTCCTTTTAAATGAAGCAATCAGTTGTTTTTTTAAATTGATTATTGTTAACTAATTGGTACACAACAAAGCTGTAACAAGCTTGTACAACACTTATTTTAGCACTGACGTTGTTTCTAGACGGAAAGACTAAGAAATCCTGTGTAGTCGTACTGGGCAACAACAGTTGAGAATTTGGTCTAGAACATAATTACACAGGTTAAATTCGAATAGTCTAAACGTCTTTCAATGAACATTTTCACATTCAGTCCGAACGGAAACTGAACAACGATTTGAACATAAAATATCCAGAACTTGGTCAAAATACGAAGTTATGGTCCATCGATAATGTGCTAGTCCTTCAAAAACACCCAGATTGTCCATTAAAAAAGTTCCCCGTGATGATTTGTCGATCTTGCACATACCTGACATTTGATACTTTTAAATTGGTACTTGAAACTTGAACCGTAGAAATCGATACCCAAACACACATGACTTGTTAATAAAGTAACATCAAAATTCACGGCATGGTTTAATTAAAATACATACATAAAAGTATATTATTTTGTTCGAAAGCATACAAAAACTTACTGGTCTGTCAAATGTGATGAACTTCCTGTCCCCGATCCTGACAACTGACAAAAGATCCCCAAAGTTATCCGTTTTGACTTGGATCCTTCAAAAATGTCCAAAGCGTCCCGTACAACTCCAACCTCTAACAAATGACACTTTTGATGACGGAGAATTGGGTGAAAAACTGGAAACAAAAAAATAAAAAGGGTTTATAAGAAAGAAAAAGACGGTTCCAGTCCTGGAGAGAATTTTAAATTGATTCCCAGTAAAGGAATCCTTCTATTTGGCTGGAGCGGCAATTCAAAATGGTCTCCAGTATACACGCTCTTTTTTTTCCTTTAATTTTTTTTACTCTTGATTTTATTCCTTCTGCTGTGAAGCTCTTACCTTTTTTTTCTCTCTCTCTTGAAGGAGCTTTTGAAGCTTCTACAAATGGTCTTTTTGGTGCTTGGAAATGGAGAGACAAAAAAAAAGGAACCTTGGAAGGCGACTGGAGAAGGGCCGAAGAGCGTGAGTGCGAGTGTCAGCCTCTAGGATTTTTTCAAAGAGGAAAATAGAGAGAAATAGAAGAAGGGGAAAGCTCTCAAAAAAATCCGTTTTTTTTTGCCTTTTTGTCCTCCCCAAAAAGAACGTTGATGGATGATTCTGCTTCTTCCTCTTTCCCGAAGAGGAAAAAAGACTTCCCAACTTATCCCACTTCACTTCTCCGTCCGCAGAAGAAGAGACTTTTTCAGGGGAAGAGATTAGTACGGAATGAAATAGAGAGGGAGAGAGAGAAAAGTCAATGTATACTTTGGAGATGAACGAAGGAAATGAGCTCTTTTTCGAATCTCTGAGAGATTCTCTGCCTTTTTTTTCTTTTTCTGGATTTCCCCAAGTGACGACCTGACGGCTACTCTCTCATGGCCCTTTCTTTACTTGCCTTTCCTCATACAGAGAGAGATTGGAAGGGGGAAAAAAATACATTTCCCTGAAAAGTCCACACACGGAATGAGTAAGTCATGTTTCATCAAGTCCCAAAAAAATCACCGTGTTAAAAGTTGGTATAGAGAGAGATGTGTGTAAAAAGAAAAGCCTTTATGGGAGTATATTTTAGATGCTGGGCAATATTAGCCTTGACTTCTTTCCATTCACCATTGAAAATCCTTCACTCTCACTTGTC
>JAQGBT010002608.1:0-23163 GCA_034698585.1 Disparrhopalites patrizii | reverse complement strand
AATTCTGAAAGCTTGACTTCCTAGCATTCGAACAAGCTAGTGAACTCGTGTTTATGCCTTGTTGTATAGAAGTTATAGGTGGTTGAGCTGGTTACGTCGTACGTGAAATATACGGTATATCAAATGGTCAATTTTATGGAACCGAAACATTTTCGAGCAATTTAGGAATAATGAAATGACATTGGAGTCAAATCAGGGCAAATTTCGGTTCCATTTTACATTTAGACAACAACGACGCTGCCGAGCTATATCTTGAGCTGGAATTCTTGTAAAAACCGATTGTGAGCTAAAAATGTTTTCACCAGATGCGGCATGTATGTACATATGCAATATTCTGTAATTTAATTATTGTATACACTATATTTCATTTAAATCAACAATGAATTTTATTGGTTATAGAGACGAATGTCGGGAGAACTAATTAAAGATTCAATTCTCCAAGAAATGAAGACTTTTCAGTTTCCAACATTTTATGATTGAAAAATTCGAGTTAAAACCGAGGAAATTTCAAAGGTCCTATTTTCCACTTCGACCACAACGACCGTACCGTTCTATGCGGAGAGCTAAAATTAAAGTAAAAAAACGCTCCAATTTTTTCCTCTATAGTCATTAATTTTTTAAAATATATTTTGTAAAATTAACTTGCGTAACAACAACAATGTCACAATAAAAAAGAAGACTTACAACGCAAACCGCAGCGATTCTGGGTGCATTGCAGCTGGTGCGGATTGGCGTAGGTGTAGCCGTCGGAGCCACAAACCGGGAGAGAAATCCTCTGAATCGGAGGGCATCTACAGCCTCTTCTTTGAGCCTCCACATTTCCCACGGTGGCCAAAACAACGACCAAGCAAAAGACAAGCAGTCCAGCAACTCTCATGATGACGCTCTGCTAATGGACAATCGTATACCAAAGTTAATCCTGCAAAATGTTTTTAGTGTCGAAATGACGGAATAAATGCCTCTTGTTGCCGGCTATATTTATAGATTTTGATCATTTTCTCACACAAAATGATGAGTCATGTGCTTGTGGCTTGTCAGAATGTTTTTCCTTTGTCATACAGCCACTAATTACTAAAAATAATCTGGGTATCCACCCTTTGTTCACACTAATTAGCTCTACGCAAGGTTACAAACACCACAGGCCATGATGACGTATTTTCGCCTCATGCGGTTATGGACTTCCCCAAGCAGAATTTTCAATGGAAACAGATACATATATCAAGCGTAAAGTACAAATTGTAATTATCTGCACGTGGCCCTAATGCATAAAATGATCAAGTTCCCAAATCAGCCATTTTTACCGGTTTACGCTTTATTCAAACAAAGAAAAAGAATTGCCTGGCCATATGCAAAATAAATTTTAAAATTTGTTCAACATTTGACAATAAATTTTTCTGCGCATTTATTTATGTTACATAAAAACATTTTTTATATGTTTTGAAGTAAAACAGTCGTTTGCATTCTGCTTCTGTTTCTGTGGTTTTTAAAGGAATTTAATTGTAAAATGGAGACTTTAAATTTTTACTAAATCTTAAATAAACAAATTTGTATACATTTTTAATAAATATATAAATAAGCTCAGAATTGTTCAAGATTATTTTTTAAGTTATTAAGCCCGTGTGGAGATGATCAAATTATGTATACTTCGCCGTCGATAAGCATTATTTCCTCTCATTTGGCATTTCCTTTAATAATAATTAATATGAGGATTGCCGCATTTTGTCGGCCAATCAATCAGCAGCATATTTCAGTGGGAATAAACGCAAAATAATTTATAAATTATTAATTATAATGAATTTTTTCGGGTATGCAAATATACAAAAATATTTCATGTGACGTTATTGGATTTCACCGCAAAATAAATGAACTTCCTTCTTCAGAGACAGAAGTTCACATTTTATTTCTATATTGTACTTCCTTACCAAGAACACAATAACTTTTGTGTGTCAAGTCTCAATTAACTATGATATACATATGCAGGTATGCATATGCTGCATTGTTCTATGTGGAGATGATCCACATTTAAAAATCGTATAATCATATTCATTTATAAATTCATATACACATATGTACATTATATATTCAATATTGTTTATTTTATGCCATTTAATTATATATTTATTTAATTGTGAATTAAGTATATGTATGTAAATGTATATATGTACTTACTTAAATCACAATTAAAAAGTTGACCGTGGAATCAAATACAATTTTGAAGATGGTTAGGACCATGGTCCGATCCAAAAAGTACAAACTCCCAATGCGAAGCTTAAGTTTGGGCAAAGCCCTGATTTTGGCTTGAATTAAATGCCGTCCTTCGGAAGGAATTCTCTTGATCTCGCGTCTTAGACGTCGCAACACATTTTCGGAGGCCGTATTCACTCCGCCAAGAGTTTGAACGACGATGGCGAGCATGGTGGTGAAATTGATGCCAAAGAAAGCCATGATTACGGCAATGAATCCGTGTAAACGGATCCCGCCGTAGGTGCAGTACACGGCCAATATCATGAGCAAGCATTTACCCCCGCCAAAACCGATGGTCCACAAGTCTTTCCCGAAGACTAGAAGAAGCTGCATGGACTTGTAGACTTTTTCCAAATTTTTGAATTCCCGCAAATGATTCGCTGTGTGTCGATGGGCTTCTCTATGGAGAACAAAGTAAACCATTTTGTATTTTAAGACGCCATTTGCTGCCAAATCTTGAAGTTCCACAGAACAGTGTTAAATTGCTCTTGTTTCCCTATTATGCTATAATTACGGATTTCTATATTATGCATGTTCTTTCTCATCGATATTTGTTTTATTTCGTAGCTTTACAAATTGAATTACAATTAAGTTTTCAATCAAAATTTAATAAACTATATGTATAGTAAACTTTAATTCTAGTGGAAATTAGAATAGCATCTAAATTAATTTTGTATAATTGATTTATATCCGTCACTTTTGGATTGCATATTTTTTCTGCCTTTAACTTATAATATTTCAATTTATTGTACTTTGCCTTGAATTATTATTTTATATTTGATTTTCCGGGCTATGCAAATCGGAAATTTGATTTCGCTTCGAATTATAGACACATTTTCTGCAATTTTCCTTCGAATTCGGAGCAGAAATTTGATATTTCTTCGAATTCGAAACAAACTGCATTCAATGTTCTTTTGAATTATAATCAAAACTTGAATTTCGCTTTGAGCTTTAGACAAACTGTTTTTCGAATTATAATCGAAACGTCAATTTCGCTTTGAACTTTAGAATTTTTTTTTCGAATTATAATCGAAACTTCAATTTCGCTTCGAACTTCGGACAAATCTTTTTTCGAATTCTAATAACAAATTCAACGCCGCTTCGAATTCTAGGCCAATCATTTTTCAAAGTCTAATTGAAAATTCAATTTTGCCTCGAATTTAAACTAACGCATTTGTGGGTTATTCAATCTTGTATAAATATATATTCTATGTAAACGTTTAATCATTTATTCAACGCTTTTAAATTTAGATCGAATTCTGATAGAATTATAATTGAATCCGAAACCCGATTTCGATTACTTATTGTACTCACCCGAGCTCCGAGAGTATAAATACATTCACAAATGCATTCACTACAATGATGGCAACAATCAAATACGCTTTCACTGTGTAAAGGTACATGTTATACGCCATAATTACTGTATTGACTGTCCTAAGCATCACATTCCGGGAATCTTCCCAGAGGGAGAACAGCATTTCCGGGGAATGCGGGCGGAGCATTGCATTCAGCGTTATCAAGAAGACATTGCCAATGTAGCAGAAAAATTGAATCCTGTTAATGATTTCGCATCTCCTGATTTCCTTCGGCTTCCTCTCACCTCGCACGACATAAGATTCTGTTGCGATACAAAAACGAAAATTGTAAACATTTTTCCTGGGATTATTCCGGGAGGTAAATGAATACCATTATATATTTCAAAAGCAAGTGTCTGTCATTAAAAACGATTTAAATTAGTATAGAAAATATTTACCACAAAATATGCGGAAAAAGCGCAGATACAAATTGATGAATTCCGGTAGACTCTCGCTGCATTTAAAGTACACGAGATGGAATAGAATCTGGCCAGAAAAGAAAGCTAGGACAAATTGCATGTAAATTTTCAAACCACGAGGCGCTTCCATCTCCGCGCTCACCTGCGCGCAACGACCCAGGATGAAAGCGTAGTAGATAGCACTAATACCAATGTTGCATTGCCATCGAATCCGTTTCTTGCCAGATTTGTCAGTGGATTCAGCCAAATTTTTACTGTCGGACCAAGTGAAAGGATGAGCGCACGCGGAACTTCCCAGTTTGAGACAGCGTCGCCAAAAATTTTCGATGTTTGTTGGAATATCCATATTAAAATGAATGTGAAATTTGAATTTTTTGTCAACGAAATCCGTAAAAGCTTATGAAAAAGCATGAACTGTGATGGTAGTTTCTTTACTGGCTTTCCAAATCATTAAACTGTCTGAGCCGCAAAATAAAGAGGCAAGAATGTACGCAACCAATTGTGATAATTCCGAAATGAAATAGATTTGACTCTTAACTTAATTGAGCAGCCAGTTAGTGCACGTATAGCAAAGTCGGAAAGTTGCTTTGATATATTCCAATTATTTTGTTTTAAAATCCGGAATAGTGACTTTCCTAGAATAGCCACGAGTCATGGTCATTTCCAAGCGAGTACAGTCGACTCTGTCTATAACAGCGCCCTATCTGCACATTACATTTTGCTGTTTTAGAAAATTGGGTGAAAATAATAATTCTAATTAATCACCCTACGGAAGGATAAATTTTGCTGGTATAACAAAATTTTTGGCTAATAAGAAACAAATGTACAGTCGACACTCGCTATAACAGCACCCTATAAAGCATCAAATTTTGCTTGTTATAGCTAAAAACTGTTATAGAGAACAGACATTTCTATGTTAACAAATGAAGAAAGTTTTTGAGGGGAGCATTTTTTGCTGCTGCTACAACGAGATTACTGTTATACAGGGGACTGTTATAGATAGAGTCGACTGTAACATGCTTTCTACATACCAACGGCGGTGAATTTTCTGACGTTATGTATGTATATAGCGTTTTTTAACGTTATACTGTTATAACATGGGTAAAGCTCTCGGAGGGATCTCAAGATGCTGTTATACAGTCGACTCTCACTATAACAGCACCCTATCTGTACATGTAATTGAGTCGATATAGCAAGATGCTGTTATAGAAAATTGCGTAAAAACATAATAATATTAATATATCACGACCAATTCCACGAAATAATCTTCATAATTTAATAAAATATATCAATATTTACGCAATTTTACTAAAAATCCTGAATTATCATTGAAAAAGGAATAAAGTGCTATTGAAAAGTTCAAGTGCTGTTATAGAGAAAAAGTTAAGGTTAAAGAGATACTTGGTGGTGGCTGAATGTTGTTGTAGAAAGAAAATGCTGTTATAGCAAGTGCTGTTATAGAAGGAGCTGTTTACATTATAAAGCTCTCGGGGGGATCGTAGGATGCCTTCATAGTAAGAATACTTTTATAGAGAGAGCTGCTATAGTGAGAGGCAACTGTAGTAAGAGTGCTTTTATACAGATAGAGAGAGAGCTGTTATTTAGAGAGTCACTGTAGTGCCCACATCCACATGGCTATCTATAGCTTCGAACGGACAAGTTATTATTTTTAAAATACTACATATAGATACAATTAACGTCAGCAAATTTTCCTTCCCTATTTAGATATCGTACACGCGCAGGTGGAGATTAAACGGAACAAATTTGCTCTGCTCTCAACCAGAAAGGAGAGCCACTTAAAACCACGGGATAAAAACTTAAAAACAATTAAAGTGGGAATATACAGGAACTCGACGTACTATATATATATATATATATATACACGTGATATATTATAGCAATTAATTCAAGTATATATAGGAATCAGATTTGCGCGTGGTGATTGGCCGAGAAGGAATGACACTTTGTTGAAGCGCCATTCACCTCCAAAATCAAGAAATAATTAAATATATACAGTTGAGTC
Organism: Disparrhopalites patrizii; assembly: GCA_034698585.1. NCBI lineage: Eukaryota > Metazoa > Arthropoda > Collembola > Symphypleona > Sminthuridae > Disparrhopalites > Disparrhopalites patrizii. Next base: position 17,122 of record JAQGBT010002608.1, on the reverse strand, counting down.
TCTCCATAACAGCACCCCTTATAACAGCATGTTCTTCATAACGTCGTGAAATTCACAGCATCTTGTACATAGAATACATAATAATTGTGTTCTCAATTACAGCATTCCTTTCATAACAGCAAAATTTTGGGTTCCCTTGGATGCTGTTATAGAGAGACTCCACTGTAGGACACAATTTAAATTAATTCATTTTGAATCCAGTCAGAAATATTGGGGTAACAGAAGAGAGCATTTAGAAAATTCAAAATCGATTAAGTCAAAATAAATCATTGCTACTAAATGAAGCAAAAATTGGTCATCCTATCAAACCAATGAATGTATGCAAGAACTAGAAAGGGAATATTTTATTTCATGTGTGCGCCATCTTTTTTATTTCGCAAAATACAAATACAGTCGTAAGGTTTAATTTGCCCAAGTATTTAATTACAAATTACATAATGCAATTGACTGACTCCATCAGTTGCCAACCCCAAAACGAAAAACAATTAAGTTTGACAACTTTTTGTGTGCACGTAAGTGTATAGGTGACAGAAGATGAGTGACACGAATTTTGTTTGGAAATATTCGCTAAAAGTGGAAATACATATGCCGGTTTGTATTGTTGAAAATGACGATTCTTTATTACACGATTTTTTCTGCACCTGTTGTTGGATTGAAACCAAATTTGGTGTGAAAGGAGGTCCTGGTCATACCTCTTTAGGTTTTTGGAATTATGCATGTGCGGTGACCCTAGTGACCTGGGCTGGTCAAGAGGTCAACATGAATAACGCAGTGTACCCTGTGTTTCCCGCAAAACGCAACCGACTCATCCGCTTATAACTTGTCTAAAACAAGGCGCAGGCATACGAGCACTAGATCATTGGAAAGCAAAGAAGTCCAGCTTTCCGAATTGGTAAGCATTTAAATTTAAAATCTTTCAGTTTAAAAATTATAGTATATGAAACCCGGGAAAAAATTGCATGTTATCTCCCCCTTCGTCAGATGTATTTAAATACAAATTATAAAATACATGTAGAAAATGCCTATGTTTGAAAATACAAATACAAAAAGGTATTTTAAATACATATTTCAAGTATAGAGCGGACTCTCGCCGTAACTACCATGAAGGGAAGGGCAAAAATGGTTGTTATATCGAAAATTTGTTATACGGAACAGTTAATATGCACACTATGTATGTACATATACGACGGCCTGAAAAAAGAAAGCTGTTGCAGACCAAAAGTTGTTATGAGGACAATTGTTATAAGGAGAGTTGTTATGGAGAGAGTCCACTGTACAGTGAAGTCTCTTTATCACAACACAGAAGGGATGAGAAAAAAATATTGTTACACGGAAAAGTTGTTACATAGAACACAAAATGCGTACTTTGCATGTACTAAGGGCTGAAAAAATAATGTTGTTATATAGAAATGTTATTATAGAGAGACTTCACTGCACGTGTATGTTAAATACGATGTGGTTTGCCGTCTCTGCTCGCATTTGAACTGCGCCGGAAATAATGCTCTAAAATTGAACTTGAATCATGGCGGAAATTATAGTAAAAGATTGCATGATACATGCCACCTTTGCAGTAAACGGTCTTTACACATTAAGGTTAGTAAATTGTGGTTTTAATACACACACTTTTTAATTTGTCTTTCGTGACAAGTAATGTGTGTCTAATTTCCAAAAGTGTTCTGTGGATACGGTGAGGTTTCTCTATAGCAAAACTGAAGAACAGAGCTAAAATATTGTTACTGGGAAATGTTATTATATGGAACATTTAACATGTGTACCTCGCATGTACGAAGGGCCGGAAAAAGAATGTTGTTACAGAGAAATGTTGTTATAAAGAGATTTTTTTATAGTGAAACTCCACTTATACAAACGCAATTAATTTGGTTTCGTGTTTATTGCCTAATTTTATATATGCAATTTAAAAAGCCGGAGGAAATTTATTCAGGCGGATTCCGTGGTGGATTTTTACTTTATGTGTTGATCAATCATACGCAAATGTATTTACTATATTTATGTATAATGGAATTATTGTTGATTAGAATTGTGTATCTCGTCTATTAATGATCAGTTGGGATTTGAGTGTAACAGACTTCTAAGGGGCCAAAAAGAGCGGGTGAATCTCTTGTGGAATAAAAATAAAATGCTGCACAAATTTATCAAACCAGATGGAAGAATTCTGACCATGGTACTCTTCGGCGGCTTATTTTTGACCCAGGTCGGTAGCAATTTATTTTTAATGATATTGGATACATACTGCGAACAATTATATAACAGTAGTTATTGATAAGCTGATTTTTCATTGACATCAAATGACATTCTTCAATCATATAGAAATGGGCGTTAGGAGACTTCCATAATTTTTGCCAGGGGGTGGAATACACCCCATATTTCGAATACGTCTGCTGTCAAGGTCAAATGCTGGATGTTGGTGTCGATTTTCAAGCAAACTGGAAGCAATGTGCCCTCCAGAACGAGCAGAATGCAGAAGAATCCTTTCATGACACGATGGTTGGTTGATCCTGTCAAAAATTTGCTAAAATCGGTCAAAATTATGAAATTTAATTGCATTCAAAAATAAATTGTAAATAATGCGGTAAATTCAAATGAATTGCCAGATTTGAGACTATTTGTTCGAATTACTGGGGAAATAACTGAAAAGTATTGAAAACTAATTGAAAATAGTGGAGAGTTTACGCGTGCATCGTCAAAGCCTCTTTGGGAGCTGAAGCTATCAATCTCCATAATTATGCCCAAGCCGTCACCAAAAGCTATCCGGAAGCCATTCAAAAAGAAATTCTGGAACGCGTGTCAGCCCAGTCCCTTGATATTAGTGGTGAGGACCTTAACAGTGAAAAAATAAAATGATAAATTATTGGCACATACTTTGCTGTATAGTTTCATTCATATACTGATCTATTATTCTTCCAATCACCAATATTTTAAGTTGTCAAACGCTCTGTACAGAAATGTCCGATGAAGATGCTCTGAATGCTGTACGGGTGACCTACCACAACATTGAAAAGGGTGTACGATACCAACATACAATTGAATAAAAATAATTAAATTATATATACATATACAATTGGATTTTTCGGCACAAACAGTAATTCGAATTTTGTGATTGTAACTGCTTTGGCATGGCCAATTGTTTTCTTCGTAGGTTTGCAAAAAAATTCACGTCGACGTTCCATTAGGGGAACTTGTAAGTAATTAAGACTTCGAGACATCTAAAAAACGAATTATATTTCTCGTTTGATGGTTGCTGTAAACATTTAAACTCTAAACTTTAACTGTTAAAGTGTGCCATTTGAAATAGTGGACTTTTTTTTATAACTTTGTTATTTCCTCGGAAGACGAATTGCGACAAGGCAGAGGATGTTTTGCGGGAGAATACGGAATCGCGGGGTGATTGTTGCGGGGGCAAAACAATTCCCATCCGAATAAGCTTCCTCAGACGACAGCCTTCGGAAGTGGTTCAGGAATGTGCGCGGGATCAAATGCGCGCTGCCGGTGAATTGCGCAAGTATGAATATCAGGGGGGTAAAACGGAGAAGAGCATGTCCGTCCACAAGTATGATCCCAACATGCATTTCAACAATAGTGATGGACAGCAAATGGTACGTATATTATGTAATTGATTGATTCATTTTTTATTTAAATAAGAGCGCTTTACTACGCCATACTTCAATGTCTGACGATAAAGGCTTTTAGTATCGATCATTTAGGTGATTTAAATGCGAAAAGAGTGACAAATTCGAATACACTAGACTCGTTACACTATGAAAATGAATCACCTATCATAAATACCTTTTAGTCGTTTTATGACATCTTAGTGACCTCAAAACGGACCACGATAACAGCAAAATGCTTATGAGCGACAAAAAGCGATTTTGCACCATACCAAGCGAAAGTGCACTAATTTTCTCCTCGAATAGCGACAAAACATGATTTTATACAAGAAAACTAGTATACATTTTAGAACCAGCGATGCAACATTTCTGGGCAGCCTAACTCAACTGGCCCAAGAAAAACCAGGCAAAAATTCACGGAAATTGTATTTTTGAATATATAAAATACAATAAAAATATACAAAACAATGTACAAGGCAATTGCTAGACATGCAAAATTGCAGGGACATTGCAATACAAATTTTTTGGTAAATTGCTAAAAATGTAAAAATTTCCGGCCTCATGCAACCAAGCAGCGTATGTACTGATTTTTTTGTCGTGAATTTCTGCGTAATTCCGAGATGTCTCTCGAAAATTAAGGGAGTTCTCGTAAGAAAACAGGGCCAAACAATTTACAAATTTTACAACCCTTAATAAGAATAAATATGTATTTCTTGTTAAACAGCGCATGTGAAAATAATTACGATTCAGGATGGATTATTCTTATTTCAAAAATTAATAGAAATTTAAGTTTAGGAAGATTTAAGGACTTCCATTTTGTTAAAAAACGTTTCGAACAGTGGAGTCCCTAGACAACAACTCCGAAGGGAAGAGCGAAAAATATTGCTATAGGGAAAAGTTGTTATATAGAACATTAAATGTGCACCTACCATGTACGAAAGGCTGGAAAAACAATGTTGTTACAGAGGAATGTTGTTATAAAGAGACTTGCTATAAAGAGACTGCACTGTATTGCGTGTGTCGTATTTTCAATGGCACATGCCAACAAGTATACAAAAAAAAATCATTTCACAATGATAATAACAAAAATTGTTGACAATGAATCAAAAATGCAATGATGAAGTTGATGTTCCATCTCCATAACGAAGAATAATTGATGGTTTGCATACATAGTGTGTCCAAATGTGCAGTGCAAAGCATGATCTTGAAATCCCATCTGAGCCCTCGCCCTTGCCGTATGACTTCAAGCAATACGCTACCAGTGTCACCTCCATGCTCTCGCCCAAACTGCAAAAGGAGATTTTGGACCATTTTGAAGAATTGAAAACCCAGCTTCATAACGGGGTCAGTGATATGGTGCACAATATTTTGTCCCATATTTACAGCACAGGTAAGGAGTCATTCAATTATGTGCAGCAATTTTTAGTATATGTAAACAACCATGGTATGTATAACAATGGTAAGCATTAATTTAGGAATTTATTGCATTTACTGAAACGAAGAAAAGTGCCATAAATTATTTATGTAGCAAATAACTAATAGAGATACTAATTAATTCGTTCATTCGAAACTAGTTGATTCGTTGTTTGAAATAACATCATGTTTCGGTGGATCAATTTCCGTTTTGACAGAATACCAAAATGAGGGAAATCGAACCCACCTAATCCTGCTTCTTACGACCTGTGAATCGGTGAATGTAGCCATTCGGGAAATCGAAACGGTGCTGTATCGAGTGAGTAGCCGACAATAAGATATATTTAACAAATTCACTTGCATCAACATCAAAATTGTTTTAAAAAATTCATAAATCCGGGCAATCCCAAGCATATTAATTATTTGTTATTGAACAATATGAAACAAGGAGAAGTTTTGATTTTGATTGCCTATATATAGAATACAATGGATTTTCTCTGTAACAACTCTCCTTATAACAACTTTTTCGCTATAACATCTTTATTTTTCAGCTCTTCGTATATGTAGTATACATATATAACTTCCTATATAACAACTTTGCATATAACAACTATTTTTGCCCTTCCCTTCAGGGTTGTTAGTTGTTATAGCGAGAGTCCACTGTACATATTTATACCTCGGGATTACGTTGATAATTTGCATTTTCAATTACTTCTAGATCTGTGGGCAAGGACAATTTTGATGAACGGGAAATCATCGGATTTCACAGTTCACTTTTCTCCCTTAAAACAGTAAAATCTACTGGATGTATACTTACAAAAAATGTGTCGTCGTTGAATTTCAAAAATGAAAGTTTAACTCCTTTTGCTATACAGAATGCTTTGTATGTGGATATTCGGTGACATTATTTGTCCTTTGCCATTGTTACAATAATAAAATTTCATGTCTAACAATATTCTTTGTCCGTTTCTTCACAATGGTTATTTATTTATTATAGAGAAAGAGTTCACTTGTAACAACATTACTTCCCATTCCTAATGCTCAGAAGAGAAAGCAAAAAAACGGTTTCTACAATCATCTGAGCTATCAGTCAGCTTTTTCTCTCATATCAAAAATCCAAATCAACATGTTATATAGAATAGGATTACAAATCCGAATAATTGCTAGCAACTAAAAGAAAAGGAGGCAAAAGAGGGAGCATACTACTTCTTCTTGCCCCTGTTGCCCTTCTCAATGACATCCTCGCCGGTATAAAAGGGGGTGGGACGTCTCCAATGTTCTGGGACTCGATGTTCTGGCTCCGCTGCCTGAAAACGTACGCCCTGGCTCCGACCTCGTCCTCGGGTGGACTGCTTCCGATTCGGAGGAGCTCCTCTCCTCTGGTTCCCACCACCTCTTTGGCCCTGCTGATTTCCTCCTCCTCTTTGCTGCTGATTTCCGCCTCCCCTTTGACCCTGCTGATTACCACCTCCTCTTTGACCCTGCGGATTACCGCCTCCTCTCGGCGGAGGAGCTTTCTGCTGACCTCTCGGTGGCATTCTATAAGGTCTGATCCGGTCTTCAAACACTCTTTGGGTGAATCATTTGGAGGGTTATTTTTATTCACACGGAGAAAGAAGACCACAATCTTGTTCCTTGCGCGTCCCAAGAGGTTCCTGCTACAGATCATAAAATAAATGGTGGATTAACCTGTTTCGTCAAAACAATTGCTTGATCTTTATGGGCCAATTAAAGGATGAAAAATGATACTAAAAAAAGGTGCTAACCAGAACGTGGATGTGTGAATTCTGGTATGTTAATGTTACTCGCCCCGCCAAATGGAGTAACACCCGGATGCGGGGTAAATGCAGGAAACATGGTGGTTCAAGGGATTATGGTGAATTTTCCAAAATAAGTCTCTGACGTAGGCGCTTTGTTTTTATGTAAGTTATGACGTCATCAAGGGTTTATTGCGGCAGGGCGCCAGTGCGGTGCTTGGTGTTTTATGCTACTTAAAATGTATGCATTTCTGCATGGAAATCATTTTGAAACTCCCGTGATTCACTTTCACGAGTCTGAAACCTGAACAACCTTTAAAGAATCCATTCATGGGATTAAAATTGCCAACTTTTTGTCAGGTTCTGTAGATATTCTGTATAGCTGTGTAATGTTGCGTTGGTTCACCTTTTCGAGTTCGAGCTTAAAGCCTAACTGTTTGTGTAAATTGACTTGATTAATTCCCTTTCCCTTCCTACTTCCACCTTCCAGGCCGTCCACTGTTCACGGTTCACGTTCACTGTTCCCTTTTCCGCTTCAGCTCTTCCTTGTTGTTCTCCATTTTTGTTTTAGATTTTATAATTTCTGGAAACTCCCCTCCGGATTGTCCGGATGCTTCATGCTTCCAGATTCCAGATCCAGATACCAGGAAGAAGTTAAAAAATTATTCATTTTGTGAAATTCTGACTTCTTTGTAGCTCTTTGTACAAAAAGCAATTGCTATTATTAACTTTTACTTAAAACTATATATACGCTTACGTTTTTTTTTACCTCACAGGTCATTCGTCATTGGTACAGTTTAGGAAAAATTATTGATTACTACTTCAATATTCAATAGTAATTAGTAATGCGTACTTTACGTACCCACATTTTTTTAAAAATGTAGTATGTCAGTATGTGTACGTAATATACATTATACATACCTGTGCCTGTATGCGTATACAACATATTATGTATATATAATATTTATGTACATATTATGTAATATTATGGTTTTGATAAAAGAAAGGCTTTGACTGGGAAAAAGCATTCAATTATTGATCATTGTCTCAATTCTCAATCAATAAGTCAATTTTTATTATTCGGTAATAATGCATTCACCAAATTATTATTATTATATTAATTATAATAATAAATTATTTGGTAATAATATCGTAATAAATTGTAATTATTGACCATTCGGATTCGGACTTTTCGGACAGCATAGTGTATACGCGCAACTTGCAATGTGGCATTCGCAATGGCATCTTGGAATCGCGCCCCGACATGAGGCACGCTGGTACATAGATTGCAAAGCAATTTATACATAATAAAAAAGTGTTAATAGTAATGAATAGTTGTCGCATCGCACTGGGACGATTGACCATTTTGACTAACATCCTTATTTTTTAATAAAATAAAATACATCAAATTAGCATTCATTTTTTTATTGTCCCTTAACCACTCCCGCTCACAGAGTCACAATAATTGGGAGAAATGTTGGGTCAGAGTGTCTGAGGCCTCTGAGGTGAGGTGTCAGGTCGCCTGCTGTGCATAGCAGTATTGCACACTGTGCAACTGTGCAATAATTGGGGGCAGACAAAAGTATACAGAAGTGCTGAAGTGCACAAGTCGAAAAGTCCTTTGAAAAACCAGAAAAATGGAGCATAATATTATATTCACGCGTGCACGCTACATAAATAAAATATGTAGTACAGTACAATAAACGTTCCGGCTTACGACAAAACGACAGTTGAATTACCCCGACAACCTACCATGCATTGAAAAATGCCTTAATCCAGCACCTCCGAACCTCCAAAAGAATAATTCGAGCATCAATTTGAGGAGAATCCCGTCTTCATTAGTTCGTCTCATCGTAGTCCGGCACAATGCACTTGCACCATCAACACTTCAGCCCATCTAATTCCTAGCAGATCCAATACATCTTATTATCCTTCAATTATTTCACAAAGATGATCCTCCCCCGAAAAAAGTTAATCCGAAGGATTGCCCTTTCTCCGTAACCGCCCCAAATTCGCTGTAGCGAAGATGCCAAAAGGAAAAGGAGGAGGAGGCTGTGGCGGTTGCTGTGGCTGTTGTTGCCCCAATAAATGCGAATGGATATGGATTTGGGACGATTGTTGCTGTCGTTGGCGCTGCAAATTCCAGTATGTCATGGATTGTTGCTGTGATTCCAAGGGGAAATCTCGGGGGACGGCCTGTCAGCCCTGTAATGCGGGTTGTGGCTGCTGCATGGGGAATTGCTGCGGCGGCGGCGGAGGACAAAGTGAGAGTGGCGGGCAGACGACGAGAGATGAAGGGACGGACCCGACGAGTGATGATGACGACGATGACGATGACGACGATGATGACGCCGGCGGCGGTGGGAGCGACGATGAGGACGACGAAGATGAATAATAAACCGAATAAAAAAAATTCTGGGGTTTAAAACCAAAATTGTTGGAGCAAATTTTGCAAAAAAACTGAAAGTATATACGATTTGAAAAAAATAAAAATAAAATCGGAAGTTCGGAGAAAAAGGTTGAGTGCAAAAATTATAGTAGCGTTTGGTATTGGCCTGTAGTTGATTTGAACCTACGACTTAAGAACGAGCCATTCAACCTTAACGATATGTATGGAGGTAAACATTACAAGTATTATAGAGAAATAGGTGCAAATAAGGTACTTTTTATGTAATATAAACGCATATATTTGAACGAGGATGAGCTGACAGGCCCAAGACGCCACAATCACGAGAGGGTTTATCATTTTCCTAGTCTTAAACTCCAAACAGCATCCTCGTTCTTGGAACTTTGATTTTTTTCCTCCTACTCAACCACATCCTCTTTAATGATGCAAGTGCAGAGACGTTGCTGTGGGATGTGCGTGAGGGAATTTTTTAAACTCCCACGTTATTTATGTGGCGGTTATGTGTATTCCTATTGTATACATTATGCCTCATCCCGGCATTCTCCTTGCAAATATACAGTGTATTCTTTCACAAAATGATCATATCTGCTCAGAAAATCCTACACTAATTCGCTGTGAATTTCCTAAATTAGCTGTGAATTGAGGGAAAATTGTTAAGTGATTTTCAATAACATTTATACGAACCTATGCGTTGCAGAACGCAATGATTTTTGTCGGTGCAAGCATCTGAATATCAAAAACAAAAAGGCACGAGTACAGTGGACTCTCGCTATAACAACCCTGAAGGGAAGAGCAAAAATGGTTGTTATATGGGAAAGTTGTTATATGGAACGTTTAATTTGTCCAGTGCATATACGAAGGGCTGAAAAATAAAGTTGTTATAAAGAGAGTTGTTATAGAAAGAGTCCACTGTAATCACCTCGTATGTATATTAAAAGCCATTGAAGAATATCTGCGCCATTCTTTACAATTAACTATAAGTTGATTTTTGTACTATCCTTATATATACATATTATGTATACATACTTATATTTATATAGACAAAAATTGCTTGTCACAAAATGCCTACCTTTTGAAATTTTACTGCGACATTAAAATTTTTCTACTTGTCTATTTTTTAATTTATTTTTTTCTAGTATACTAGAATACATATATGTATCTAGTATCTACTGGCCTTGGTTAAACCTGGTCAAATTATTTTGCAGTTTTCTGTACATTTTACCTTCAATATAGAAACGCTGGGGATATATAATTTTTTAGCAAGTAAAATTGTACGAAAAACTTAGAGAATAAATCATGATTTAAATTGAAACGTGTCAAGAACGCTCCTGATTACTACATACACCATATGTATTACAAACAGAGGTGGCCAAAATACATCGTAATTAAAATACATGTATTTGAAATACATTGTTGTATTTTGTATTTTCGAATACAGATGTATTTTGTAATTTGTATTTAAATATATTAAAAAATTTAAAGGTATTTTGTAATTTAAAAATGCACCCAGGCAAAACAGTATTTGTAATTTGTCGATTGTGCTCTTAAATGAAAATCAACGCATATGATACGTATTTCAAATACATTTATTTGTATTCAAAATACGTGTTTTAAATACAAATAATTACTTGTATTTTGTAATTGAAGCAAGTATTTAAATACATTACTTGCTACTGATGTATGTTGTAGTTTGTATTTTTTGTTCGGCACAAAATATAATTGTATTTTGTAATTTGTAATTAAACACTTGGATGGTAGCCGAATGTAATTGATATTTTGTAATTAAAGCCTGCGACTGTATTTTGTAATTTGTATTTAGTAATTACAATTAAAGTATTTTGGTCACCTCTGATTACAAATTATTCCAGAATAATATTTTAGCCGTAGAAATGGCCTATTTTGTATATAATTATAAATCTATTTTTACTTTTTAGAATCATCTTCAAGAACGAGCAACATTGTGCTTTCAAAGTGGTTAATAATACAAAGGAGTCGACTGCATACAATTGGGATATGTGCGGGTGTTAGCATCATCCTCCTTTAATATTTACATTTAAGCAGAGAGAGGAAAAACTCCTTTGAAAAGCTTTGCGAATGTATACACGTATACACTTCATATATTGAGCATTAACAACTGCCAAAAAGTGGCCATACTCACATGGATAAACAAACTACTAGGAGAAGCGAGAAACTCACATTTCTGCACACATTGCACTGTCACTTGTACTATGATAGTGAACATGTGTAAGTATGTACATGCATAATGCATATATTGTACCTATATAGGTATACATGAACATTCTTATGTGTTTTTAACACTATATAGTTACAAGACCAGCAAGTGTAGAAGTGCACTTTAACTTAAAAAGGGAATGACGTCATAATTGAACGAGAGAATGTGACTCATGCTGGAAAATGGGAAAAAGGAAGGAAAACGTATATGGTTGTAATACAATTGACAAGCGTACACGTGTGCACCAACATCGAATTGACCAAAATTGTTAATAACTCGTTTATTATGCACGATATGCACATTCACTTTATCAGCACAGGCAAAAACGTCAGCTGGACTAACGTCAGCAGGACGAGGATACATACAAAAATTGTTGCCCATCTATTCAACGTGTTTCCTTTGGGCCTGTTAGCTTAATTCTGAATTTTTCTGTCAAGAATCCCGGCTTCGCTCGCGAGGTCTACAGGCCAATTCTGAAGCATTCATTTTGCATTTTTTGTCTAGTTGAAATTAGCGGAATTTAATTAGAATTTTATTTTATATTATGGGAGGTGAAATCAATACTTTTGATTTTTTTTGGTGCGTTTCAACAACGGATTTTTATTCAATCCATGTTTTAGTGTTGCCTGGGATTGAGGAGCATACAGGGGCGACGTGAGAAAGCATTAAGTGCTTTGGTGTGCATCTATATCTATAGGTACAGTTAATTCTCTCTACAACGCACCTCCTTATAACGGTTTTTGCACTGCAGCGGTTTTCACAAACCCGCCCGAGACCATTTTAATGCTAAAATTTTCCTCCATAATGGTTATTTTGTAACGGTTTTTTCGTTTTACCGGGGAAGCTCTGAATTCCCGACCAATAAATGTATAATGTATTTGCTATAACGGTTTTAGGCCACGCCCTCGCACGCTATATCGCTTTTTCGGTAATTATTCGAATCCCCCGCCATTAAAACCGTTTTTAACGGGGTTCCTTATCCCGGTTATTCGTTATAACGGTTTTTCTGGCTGCGTTTTGCTAAACCGTTATAGAGAGAATTGACTGTATACGTATATAAAGTAGGTTAAGTTTTTGAGGATGGTAATATAATATTGTTGTTTTTTAAACGGAATTGTATAGAATTGATGCGAGTTCGATGATTTCGGCAGACATTTGCCTTATCGGATCACGCCGGGAGGCAAATGTGAACTTCGGATTGTCACGAATGTATTGCCGCGCAGCAGCTTATTACATGTTTGTTCCAGATATGTACAGCGTAAACAATAAGTTTAATGGTTTCATATATAAATGTATAAATTTCATGAAATTATCTTATTTTAACGGAGTGAAACACATATGTGGCAACTCCAATTATACCTATGCAAGATGATATTAAATGCAATTTGTAAAGTAATTATGCCACCATCACAAGTACAGTGGAGTCTCTACATAACAACTCTGAAGGGAAGGGCGAAAAATATTGTTACAGGGAAATGTTGTCATGTAGAACATTAAATATGCACCTTACATGTACGAAGGGCTGAAAAACTAATGTTGTTACAGAAAAATGTTGTTATAAAGAGACTTGTTATAGAGAGACTCCACTGTACAAGTAATTAGTAGCAGTAGCTCAATGGTCTAATTGTAAGCTGCAATGGAGAGCTTGTTCAAGTCAAAATATTTTAATATTTATTGTGGTTCTTTATGTTATGTACATACTTGCTTATACATTTACACTCCCACCACACTCTGCTGCAAAGGATTCCAGCGGGGGCATTATGCCATTCATTCCCTGACGATTGCCGCTCTCCACATAATTTGCTTGAAGACAATAAGCCATTCCATCCCAAATTTCCATCCGAGGACTTTCCCTGTTTTCGGCAATGAATAATTAGCATGTGAAACACACTTTTTTTTAAATCTGTTAGTGTGGCATTAGATGATAAATTTTACAGTACATACATATAGCCTTCATCCTCTTACGTAACATTCTTTTGTTTATCATTGCTTATGCCTTTTCTATTCGATTAACCACGTTTAAAATTCCAACAGAAAATGATGGTTTAGATTTCAGATTCTTATCGTATGCTTCCAGTAATATTGTTTATATACATTATAGAATAATTATAAATCATATAAACCTCGTTGATTTAATGGGAAGTAAATAAATACATAAACGTTCATTGCTCGTGGTTTGGTTTAGCACATAAATTAATTTGTAAACTATAATAAGCATTAATTATAAATTAATTTGTAAATTATAAAAAAATAACTTACGCTCCAGCGGATCTCCGAATATCCGTTTTAGACACTGCTTCGCTATCCTCGGGATCACCTTGAACGGATCGCCTGCAGCAAAATTTCGGGGTAAAAATGCTGCTATTTATGTAATTATTTATCGTGCCATTTACGGTACAAGAGCTTACCGAAATCGCCAGTGCGTCCGCACTTTCTTCTGTTTCGCCGGCTTTCTGAAGGGCTTCACCACCCTCGTGGCCTCATGTCCCACAATAAAGGGACTCGGATTATCCTTGTTCTTCTCCATCATCCGGATCTTCTTCTGGCGAAAGACATTCTTCATCCTGTAACTCAACCGCTTCAGCTGAGGCTTGGAAATCCAGGGATTGTCGGGGCAAGTGAGCCAAAGGGCCGCCCTCAACTTGTCCAAGTTGTACATCACCGTCTTGTAGTAGCCTTGGGGCAGGATGCCGCCATAGGCGTCCACGTGGCGGAAGGCGCTGTACCTACAAATTTGTTGGATTTTCAATGAAATTAAATTAATTTTTAATACTTTTGTAATTATTAGCGTCATTTCAGCATCTCGAAATTAAATTATTTCCTTTTGGATAAAAATAACTAGTAATATTATACACGGCAGTATTGAAGTTCTTGTGAAAACATCCAGGTATATTTATATGTTAGATTTATTTTATATGCAAAAACTTCAAAAAATTTGCAAATTACGCACCACCGTTGTTGGATCCTCTCGGACAAAAAGAATTCCTTCATGTACTTCCCCAAGCGGTAGTACTCATTCATTTTGTCCGGAGAGAAGGCGGGCATGCATTGGCAGAGGACGATGTCCACGAGGTCCCAGACGGTCTCTACGATGACGTCATTCCTCCCTCTCCAGAAAGAGCCCTCATGAGACGGCAAACTCTCCAGGGTTCTCTTCCCTGGAGTTCCGTCCGGGTTGGTTATGACCAAATGGTGGAACTGTTTCAAGGCAAAATTTTATCGAGTTTCCATTCAGGTTACAATTCTGGCTTTGTCTATATACTATATTTATGTAATATTTCTGAAGAAATGGCACAAATAACACGATTTTTGCGTATTTCCAGCGAACACAGGCTAAAATCTAAAAAGTAAACAACACCATTGTAGATACTGGAATTGCGCATACATCAACCAAGTTTCATTTAAATCAAATCATTACGGTGAAGCATCGTTGTAACAACTAACAACACCCAACGGAACCACAAATTTTGCTGTTATAACGAATTTTGTTTTGAATAATGCTAATATAGGAAACAAATTTAACATACTTTTATATACCAGCGGCGTAAATTTCCTGACGCTATAACGATTTTTTAACGTTATGCTGTTGTATATATAGAATGTTGTTATAAAGAGATTTCACTGCATTGGGTTTTCGCCAGCCGAAACGGCAAAATAACACGGAGTTTTGCATATTTCCAGCGAACCGAGGCGAAAATCAAAAAAGTAAAAAAAATCTTCCTAGATAATTTCGGCAGACATGTTCCGACCGAATTTCAGGAAAGTAGATGTACAGTAGAGTTTTCCTATAACAAGTCTCTTTATAACAGCATTTCTCTATAACAACAATATTTTTTCCGCCCGTCTTACATGTAAGGTACATAATTAATGTTCTATATAACAACGTTTCCCAGTAATGATATTTTTTGTCCTTCCTTTCAATGTTTTTATAAATAGACTTCACTGCAATAGCCGATGTGCAAACGGCGAAACGCTTTGGTGTCCTTCAAGGCGGTCAGACACCGGCGAAATAAGATTTTTTTTATAGCGCGGAGCTATTGCCTGACAGAGATTGGGCGATAAATTCAGACATGACTTTCAGGCCGGGAGAAATGGAAAAAAGCTACTTATTACCTTTGCAGGACAGCCTGTCATGGAACCATTTACGGGCTTCACCATCGCTACACATTGAGAAAGTGCCCCCGTGATACTTTCGAGGATGGACGAGTCCATGAGGTTCGGTTTGTCGGGGACAGCCCGGAATAAATAGCCAAAGAGACCCACGGTCTGATCAATAAATTCGGGATTGAGCAAACGTACATCCGTCGTGGCGGCTTTGGCCACAGGCACGGTGGCCTCAATCAATTTAAACCACATCGTATCGGGCTTCTCATCAATGGCCGCGGGAGAGTCGCTCCCTCCGACCTTTCCCATGTTGAAGTCAAAGTTCCCCGTGAATTGCATTTCTTTGAGGAATTTCGCCTTCGCAATGTACACGGCTTCCTCCACGAAGGGATCCCAATGCTAAAGGTTTAACAAATAAGCAATCTTTGTTAATATCCAAAGCTATAATTACATCACAAAAACTTAAGTTAAATTCCAACATTCAATTGAATCCCACAATTAAATTAACCCACAAAATGCAATTAACACAATCAACATTTAACTAAAAGAATTAGATCACAATATTAAAACAATTAAGCAAAAAAATTTAATTAAAACGATTCACATTTAATTAAAACACAAACAATAAAGCCACAATATATAATGAAAACAATTTGATCACAAAATTTACTTGAAACAATTAAGCCACAAAATGTAATTAGAACATTTAAGCCACAACATTTATTTGAAACCATTAAGTCACAAATTTTAATTTAAAAAATTAGATCGCAAAATTTAATTAAAACAATTAGATCACAAATTTATTTGAAACATTTAAGCCACAAATTTTAATTAAAAAATTAAGCCACAACAATTTAATTAAAAAACAATTAAAACAATTAAGAAACAAAATGTAATTAAAACATTTAAGCCACAAAATTTAATTAAAAAAAATTAGATCACAAAATATTATTAAAACAATTAGAACACGAAATTTACTTAAAACAATTAAGCCACAAAATTTAATTAAAACAATTAGAACACAAAATTTACTTGAAACAATTAAGCCACAAAAGAACAGTATCAGACAAGACGCTTGCTTTGGGCTCGTCCTATAGTTTACCATTGTTTATACTTATTTGCTTATAAATAAGGCAGTTAAGCGCGACGGGCACGCGACACTACAAAATTAATAAAAGTTCATGCTTTTATTAATAATAATTATTATTTTTATTTATTTTGCTAATGTTTTTAGCGGCGTTTTTAACGCCGCTAAATATTACTTTATGCTCTGCACAACCAATGCATTCGGACCACGGCAGATTCATATACTGCTACATTACACGAATCTGTCCAGAATAATATATGCTAAAAAAATGTAAAGATAAACACTGAATGGCGTCGAAGCTAAGCAACACAAATAGTGCTTATTAGTTATAATAACGAAGTTTTACTAATACATACGAACCAAGGCATCTTTAATATCATATTCCAGACGATCACACAGAATGTGCTGACTGGCGCCAAAGTCTAGAAAATAATTAATAAATACCAAACTCCGTTAAAAATGTATTTTGTATTACTATTTTATATTATAATATGG
>JAQGBT010002607.1:0-23165 GCA_034698585.1 Disparrhopalites patrizii | reverse complement strand
AAAATTGGCCAATAAAATCCGTTTCTTTCCACTGGTCTGGCATTTATCAATACTATCCGGACTTTATTCAACCCTGCGGCACACCATGCAATATCACGGGTATACATGATTAAAAACGATTATATGCAAATACATACACAAATATGCAGTATATATTTCTGCCAAGGTGAGACGAAATAAACTTTAATCAGTCTCAGTTGTCAAATTATCGTGTTTAGTGTATATACGTCCACTAGTTCACTTTATTATACATACATATTTGTTTTAAGTGTAATCACAATAATACAACTTCATCTATGTATTTTCAAGAATATCTTCAAAACAACGGTTGCCTGTAAGTGGGCTAAAAAACAATTCTTTCGCTGAAGGTGCTCATTGCTCATCAAAATAAAATGCGCGATATCGATGGAAACACATGAGTAAGAAGAGTTAACTACGACCTAAGAAAATAAAGACTTTGTTTGCATTACACAATAGCATGTGAGACACGTTACGACACAACTCATTATTCATTTAGATTTTGCTAATTAATATTACAGGGCGTTTCAGCCTTTCAGCAATAATTGTGTTCAAGACAAAAAAGGCCTCTGTTAACCATAAACATTAATTTGTAACCCATTTCACAGTAAAAGACAACATTTGGTACGACAGTCATATATTTATATATATTTTTATATATATAATACAATATAATATATATATAATAGTAATATTAATAATTACGATAAATTCCTAAAAAACAGTTAATTCAAGAAGGTCAACAAAATGCATATCCAAATGCCATGAAATAATACCAACAAAACAATGCTGGAACATGGTTGGTAATTATAGCATGAGAAAGTCGCAATACGTGTGTAAAATTCTTTTGCATAGTTGAAAATAGAGCATTATTTCTACAATAATAATTTGTAATTTTACTAAATATTTCCGCACAAAAAATATATAATATGTATAACTCAATATTTGAAACTTTGAACGCGTCATTTCCCGATACCAGATCAGAATAACCTCTCTCTGTGAAAAACTTTCCAAAATATGGCCATACTTTCTCTCTCTTATGTCTACATTTTATAAGAACATTATTAGGAAAGACAGTCAAAAACCATTTGTAAGAAGTTTCAAATCCATCAAATAAACATTAGACTTCAGTTTGCTTTTAGCTTCCACACAATTATTATTTAGTCAAGTGTGTTTAGTAATTAAAACATTGCTACATAGTCCGACATCAATGATGTTGAAGAACGTGATACATTCAAAATATCGAGTGAGACAATCACACATTATTAATTCTCTCCGTTTTGTGGAGATGACTTGCTTAGTAACCACTCAATTGCTTCATCCAAATTACGATTAGTGCGTTGTAACGCCCTAATGGCTTTCTTTTTCTCAAAACCCATGCTAATTAAAAGCTCAATTTTTTCCTCCCCACTGGGTATTGGAGCGGCATCCTTGACTTTTGTCTTCTTCTTTCGTACCTGAACCCATTCGTCACTGTTGTTATTCTGAGCACCGCCACCCTGGCCATTATTACTATTCTTTTCTTTAACTCCTTGCTGATTCTGTTTTTTCTCTTTTGCCTTTTTACCACCAGACTTGGTAGTAGAATGAGCGGTGCTAGACGCGCTAGCAGCAATGACGTTAGCCGAAGCAGCAGTAGTTGAAGCAACAGTCTCGTTCAAGGTTGGAAAGTCCCCAGAATTCACATGATCAGACGTCTCCGAAGAAGAAATAGAAGCAACTGGGCTCACGTTTCTGATAAATGCTTGTGCGTAGAAGGATGGGTGATTATAGAATGGAGGCGCAAAAAGTGGTTGGTGCCCAGCTCGTATAGGTGGATGACTAGGACGTTGGGGACTTTGCACTTGAGGTGGCTTCTGTGGTACAAAGTTGTGCTGCGGAAAGTTAGTAATATTTGCCGACTTGGAATGGCCATTAAATTGCGTGTCATCCGTTGCGGTTGACCATGCTGAATTCCGAAAATTCAATGTATTACTTCCCAAAAACGCAGGTTTCATTTGTGGCATCTCTTGCCGTTGTTGAAATGAGCCCAAATTAAAAGGTAGGTCACTTGGAGGCCTTATAGTTGGTTGCATGTTCACGCCTTTACTATCCACAGAATTGTTTGGCAGGAACTGAGAATTGTAACTCAGTTCATTAAACGGCAGGTCAAACGGATCTTTTTTAGGTGACAAGTTAAATCCATTTAATTCGTGTGTAGGCGATCGATCAAAATTGCTTTGTGGAGAAAAAATGTTATCCGTGACGTTATGAAAACTTTTCGTTTCTGAAAGGGAATTTGTCGCAAACGGGGAGAAGTCGCTCCCATTTGCATTATATTTTTCGGGTTCGCTTGAAAGAGGCGCCCAAATGTTACTTAAGCTACTTTTGCTCAGTGACGGACCGGATTCTGAATTTGTGTCCCCATTTGACCATATTGATGCCACTTGTGGGAATAAAAGCCTATCGATTACATCTGCTACCTCTTTCTCGTCAGAATCGTCGCCGCCCGACTTCGCTGAATCCGTTAGGACCGATGATAAAACTTGACTAGGCTGATAGGGATGATTCTGTGGATTCAAGGAATACAGTTGCGACGACTGCGGATAGTTTGTATTCAGGTACGACGGCTGAGCAAGTACAGGTGTAGCAGGTGAGGAAAGTGGCGTTGAAGATTGTCGGATTTGGCTGCCCAGCACCTGTGGTTGACTCAGTGAAGCATTGGGACTCACGTTGCCCAACTGCAGGACGTGAAAACACATCATAGTTTAAGATATTTAAACAGAATGCGTACATTACTGATACATAGAATGAAATGTACTCTGCCTACTTACCGAATTCGAACTCACGAATGCTGTTGCTAAAGGATTATATCCAAATGTTGCTTTCATTTCCAGGCCCAACAGTTGCTGTTTAAGTTCCGAATGTACCATGCCAAAAAAAGAGTCATTCACCGCAGCTATAGTCACCATATCGTCCCACAAACTCCTGTTAGTGTTCATAAAATTCAAAATATTATTACCGATAGGTTCAACAGTTCAAATCGCAGCTACAAATACTTATCCTCAAGAATTTCTTATTATTACCTGCACTTCCCCATGGAGCATAAACTCACAGGATCACCGACAACTGCAAACAAACTCTGAGCCCTCGTCAAAGCTGTGTTAAGCAGTTTTGGATTGGACAAGTATCCCAAATCCGTGTCTTCATCAACTTTTAGCCAGGGTTTATGAGTCCGAACAGTGGAAACAAATACAGCTCTGAATTGTTTGCCTGTAAGGAAAAGCAAAGTTCCAAAAATATACCCATAAAAATCTGTACGCAATCCACTTCTTTCCTATCTAATGCCCCCGACAGGTTGATTTGGAACATTCGAACTGATTTTGAAGACTGCACTTCTAACCATCTGAATTCCCTCTACAGAAAAGGACACTCGACAAGTTTGCTCGTTAATACAACGGATGTAGGTCGTTTACACATTTACCTACATTACCTGTTTAACGATTTATACGAGCATATGTACATGGAAGAGGCTTATAGATTATACATATACATATGTACATCCACCCGCTACATTCCGTAAAAGTTAATCGAACATACCCTGCACGTTGAGAACTCTTTCCACCGACACAAATCCAAGGCTGCGGGTACGTAACTGAGCTCGTATGCGAGTAACTTGATCCGCATATGGTGTAAGTACAGCAATAGAATTATCAGATTTATAACTTCCCCATTGTTCAGGCCAAGTTCTGACTAGTTCCGAAATTCTATCAGTCACTTCAAAAACCTGAAATTTTATTACATAATGTAGTAAAAAGGAACAAAGTTTGTTTTTCCCAACCATTTTCTCGTCCTACGTTTAACTAAACGAAATACTAAATTACATTTTAACATGCCCAAGGAAATTGCACGTGTTATTTAAGAGTTGTTTTTGACCAACATTAGCCGTTAGTTCCGTGTTTGACTATGCAGTGCATTGCAATACATGGGTACTTCTTATCCATTAAGAAATTAAGATAATACTTTACGACGCAGTTTCGGCCAACTGCTATTTATCATACAATTAATAATGCTGTTTAGTCACCTGCAGCGTTGTCATGTTCCGCAGTTACATGCGAATTAGGCAGTTGCACTAACGGCCTATGATCCACAGTCAAAAAAATTCTCGTACATCGAATATTCTATGATTCACAAAAACTTACTTCTGCCATATTATAAAATGAAGCACCACTGTCAGGTAACACTTCCTCACCCCTCACAGAAAAGAAACTTATAGGATGAAATTTTGGATGGCACGGTTGCAAACTGGCGCAGCGTAATTGCCCTTGGTAAAATGCTTCACTAGCAAACTGTAAATCACAAACCCAAGAAATGTTTAAATGCACATAAAATCAACCGTACATTTACATTTAACAACAAAACTTGCTACAAGGAGCAGGAGGTAATTCACAGAACAGGTTCAAAAATTTGTATCCTTGAAATACTTACTCTGAGTATAACTTCATGCGATCTATAATTTTCTGTAAGAACGATTCTGCAAGGATGATCCTTCGGATACAAATTATTCAGTCGTTCCAAGAGCGAAATAGCTTTCCCTTGCGAAAAAGTTGAAAATAGTTCAGGTGATAACTGCATGTGATCACCGGCAAGAACAATTTTAGTTTTTGGACCAGCTAGCATAAGTGGCTGAATAGCTTCTGTCTCCAAAGCTTGTGCAGCTTCATCCAAAAGTATATGAGTAAATGTATCTGCAACACAATCAAATTATTCTACACACTTGTTTCTTACAATAATATTAATTTTCCTTTTTTCAAATATTTACGACATAATAATAATTTAATTTCTACATTCTCGCCGATAAGCTGATTATTACGATACTTTCAACGAGACTTTTACGTTCTAGGTCGGTATACGAAACGTGAAGAATTACTGACCTGGATCTAACCCTAGCTCCAATAATTCCGTAGAAGTCGACAGAGTGACAATAATTATTTGATGATCCAAAACCTCTTCTTTTGTGGGATAGCGAAAGTTCATGCCATCACCCGTTAATAAGCAATACTGGAAAAATAAGATCGAGTTCCGCAACTTAATCCATGGAAATTGCATGACCACCGACGACAACGAGCTACTCTATGAACTTCTTACTCTTTTGACAATATGGGGCACCGTCTGAACCAAACGGTCAGCAAAATATATCCTCAATGGACGCGCGGATCTCATACCTTCATCAAACCACTGGTGAAGATAGTTCAGTATGTATCTAAAATAAAATATACACAGTTAATTATAGCAAGATCGCTCAAATATTTCAAATAAATAAAATGCTAGTGGAAACTACTGCTTACAAATCAGCAGCGGAATTCGAATGCGTGCAGACGAGGATACGAGCTTTTTTAGTGCCATTAGTAGATGATAACAACTTCTTCAAACACTGCGCTAGAGTATACGTTTTTCCGGTTCCAAACGGGCCTATCAGATAATAGCAACAACTATAGGTAATATTTCGGCAAATTTGTATCATGGATTTTTATAAACAAGAGGATAAACGTGGTTGCTACCAATTAAAAGAAATGGAGGCAATGCTCTAGCCTCCAAGCTTGTAATTGCATTATATGCGGCTAGCTGTCTTTCATTCAGAGTAAAGTCTCCTTCCAAAAATATTCTGGAACAAAAATGAACACAATGATCAATCATTCACCAGGAAAATATTTAATGTCGCTGTTATATAAAAATACGCTTACCCTGTAGTGTTACCATGAATGCTTAAAACATCGAATTTCTTATGTAAATCAGGAAAAA
Organism: Disparrhopalites patrizii; assembly: GCA_034698585.1. Classification (NCBI taxonomy): domain Eukaryota; kingdom Metazoa; phylum Arthropoda; class Collembola; order Symphypleona; family Sminthuridae; genus Disparrhopalites; species Disparrhopalites patrizii. Next base: position 17,366 of record JAQGBT010002607.1, on the reverse strand, counting down.
GAATATCCAATTGAGTATCACTGATGGATTCTAAAACAGTTCTCATTTCTAGGAAATTTCGATCATCCAGCAAAAACTGTACTACGAAATTTCGAGTAGTTCCTGTTTCCAAACTTAATTCTTGTACAGCCTTTTGACCCACTGATATTATTATACTAGATTTCATTTTATCAGCTATTTTACAAACATATCCTCTTGGTTTAGACACAGCGTTTGAAGACGGAACATCCAGTAGGAGAACGTTTTGACAGTTACGTATAATTAGGCGGCCTAGCTTTGTATCTTCAGATATTTCCCTGGTGCATAAATAAGAATTATGAATCAATTAAGGTACCATTAACTTTACATTTATGGGCACCTCGTCAACCAAAAGAGGCTGAAATAAAAAATAAGTAAATCATGTCTACAAAGAAAATCTGGATCTTACTTGGCAAGAGTGAGTTTTGCATATAATTGACCTTGCCAAGAACATTTAAGTAATGATTCGAAGTTTCTCTCGACAGTGTAAGAAGAAGTAAGTTCCAAACTACCAGTAACATTACACTTAGACAGTTCTTCCTGGCGCGCTTTCTGTTCCATGTCTATGAAACGCTCTGAAACAAAATAAAACCCATTTTAATATAGGCATACCATATATTTCATATAATATATATATTCCACTCCATCAGAAGATAGGTAAACTTAGCTTACCCATAACTGTGGCATAATTCTCACGCCTTATATCTTCACCAGATTGCAAAGGAATTTTGGGTGGTGTATTCGGAGCTGGTTTTTGCAGCACGGAATTAACGTGAAGACCAGCGTCGCCGTCAACGACTTCAAAGTTACCCAGGTTAAGTTTCTGCTGATTCTGAATAATTTGCAGTTGACTATCAACAGCTTCCAAATTAAAAGTCGTTGGCTCTGGATTTTCGGGTACTAATTCCACAGATAAATGTTTGACTAGTTTTGGATCGGATTTTAAATCGAACATAACCGTTTGGCGAAAAGATCCGTACACCGAAGACATAAAAGATAACTCCACTTTATAATAGAACCAATCAGGCCAGCCACCCAGTTGTCCCAGAATCACTTGAGAAGGTACAAACGTATTGGCTACTTGCAGCTAACAAATACAAATAATGAAACGGGTAACAAAATTTATAATTAGTACATGCACTAATTTAATGTGCTAAAAAATTTATTAATACCTTAGTAGCCCTATTAACCTCGTGAATAATAAACAAATCAATATCAGTCCGACATACTACGGAATGGTAGTAAGCTGAACTAATCCAAAAGTTATGTCGGTGCACATCGTGAAGTAGACCAATTGTTCGCACTGGAACTTTGGAGACAATCAACATGGACCACTTCGTTTCCTTTCCCTTTTGAGTTGAAGTAATTTTTAATGACTGGTTACATCTAAAAGAAAACATAAGAACATTTGTAGGAAACGTATAAGGTATAAGGAAGTCAAAATATAAGCTACATTACTGTGGAACTACTTTACAATACTACGAAACTACGTGTACAATAAATAATAATTAATAATATAATACTACATTTGTATTGCAAATGAAACGCATATCACACCTAAACTTAACATTGGGCAATTCATCAGCAAGTAAATTGCGTATGCTGGTAGTTTCCTGAATTCTTTTGGTTATGTCAATAAGATATTGCAAACTACTGCTAGGTTTGGGCATCGTCGTTCGCGTTTTTTCCCAATTTTTGTTTCTTTGATCCTGCCGTTGTTTCCATTCCATTAGTTCAGCTTGACTATGTGCTCCAATACAGTTATCACCAAATAGACAAGCATCCTGTCCTCCTCTGGAGCACAAAAAGAACGAGTTGGTAAATCGTGGAGGTGGTCTAAATCTACAAACAGCAAGAAGGCAATGTAGTGAATGGACACCCGAGTAAAATGAATTGTTTGCGTGTACTTCTAAAATAAAAGCGTCTTACTTCCAATTGTCACGAATGTTAAGTGATTTCCTGTAAACCCATTCTGAATGAAGTCCCAAAACTTGTTCAATAGTCTGAAAAACTTCTACAGGATTCATTCCTGAGCGAACGGCAACTAAAAAACGCTCCACCTTTTGCTTAGTATCCGCCATTGCTACGTCTTTAGGGCTTAAATTTCCCCATTGCTGAAGAACCTCTCTAACATCATCGTACTGTAAAATAAATAAGAAATATCACAAACAGCACCAGCATTAAAAAAACAAATAGTATGTTATAAAATCGAAACTTAACTTACCTTTGCCAAATGGCACAAAGCAACTATCAAACATTTGTAAACAACAGCGCTGGGACCCCGTTTACCGATGATTCGGTAACCTTCTTCCACAACTTGATTATACTTCTTCAGTTTCAGTAAACAAATAGCTTTCTTTTCAAACAATAACAACTCCATTTCGTGGGGTTTCATATTTAAATTATTTCGAACGCTGGGACTATTAAGTGAAGCTATGTAATTATTAAGCTCATCTAATTCCTTCTCCAACGATGCCTTTTCCTTTCCCCAACTGTTTCCATTCACATCTCCATTATGGACTTCATGGTCCTTCCCACCTTTTGATTTTGACGTCGTCATCTTATTGCCACCCTGGAAAATAAAATAATCCATAAACTCAATAAAATTGTCCATGCTAAAAAAAATTTCATTTCGTACGTGTAACAAACCCACTTAAACCAAAACATATACGTTGCTACAAAGTAAAAACGGACACAGTACAAACAACTGTTACCGTGCTGCAGGTATGGTGTGATACATGTATTGTGTACTTGTGTATACTGTGAAATCCATCTACTAATTATATACTTCAGCTGTGACTAAAAAATATTCCTGCAGGAAGGAAAGCGGTATCCTCAATAGAATATTTCAGTAACAATTCACCCATGTTTTTTCCACAATAATTATTTGATAGAAATACCGAAAAATATTTACTAATTCTCATTCTCGTATGGTTCCAAGCAATATACACGAAGAGAAATCAAACTCACAAAAATTCAAATGTATAACAGCTGACAGCAACGTTATGTTAATAACAATGGCAATGGGTGTGGGTAAACAGCATACGTGCTAGGGGTAGCTGGTAGCATAAATATTTTCTAAAAGCCAAAGGAATAAATGTGTACTTGAATGCACAAATGCACATTGTCTAACAATTGTTACCTTTCCATTTTAAGTATCTTCTAAACTTCTAACTTTACAAAACCACATGCATATAATACTTATTAACTGGCCATAAATACAGTGATTGACGTGCTACTACAACTACACAATGTCAAGCTAGTTACAGCACGGTCGCAAATAAATATGCACAATGTCTATGCCTTTGCGTGTAAAAAGAACACTCCACCACATGTTCGCCATGTATGTAACATAAAAAAGAGCACGTAACAACCTGTCCTTGCAATTAACTTCGCAACAGGAAGCTGGATGAATGGTATAGTGTGAAGTTACTGTATACTACTCCAATAAAAAGATTCACAGGCAACACTAGTTCTTACACACAATTAAAGCAACACTTGACCACTCGAACAAGCTGGGGGACAAAGAAAATTTTTGAAAATTTCTTCTTCCTATTCTCTCAGTATTACATAACAGGTTTCAACTGATACAACAAATGCAGGAATCTATCTACTATAGATACATTTGCACCCTTTCTCAAATCGTATATATATTGTACATATTCATTCACGCTGGATGTTCTTCACACTGCTATTATAAAAAGTGTGCTATTACAGTAATCTCCTGTCTCCTGGATCAAATTCATCACTCTACCTGCAAAACCATTTTTCCGCTGGGCAAGTACCTCATCTGAGAATACCTCTAAAAGTATACAAGATACATACACACGCCCGTAATAACATTTTAGTAATGCAAAACGCAAAGAAAAAAATGCACGCATAGCTGATAAAAGTTATACTATCAAACTGCAATAGGAGAGAGTTTAGTTACTAGGCGAGTTAGGTGTCCATGCATTAATAAATTATTATTATTACACTTGCAACTCATGAAAATTGAGCATTAGGCCAAGTGTTATATCAAATGTTTTGAGAAACTAAACGATGTGCAGGCACACATATACATACGACGATACAACATACAATATACACACGTGCGATCTGCTGTACCCATAATACACACAGTGAATATAAAGAGAAAAAAAATTACTTGGCTTACATGGCAAATGTTGACATGAGTACTACATTTCATTATGACGATTTTCGACAAACTCGCTGATTATACGAGAGTATAATATACATATATATGTATATATATATATATTATATATACTCAAATGATAGTTAAGACTCAACTTGTTAACTACATGGAAGTAAATAATATCGAACGGCTAAATATTTACATAACTTTTCCCTGTCTCTCTACCATTCCATCCAAGCCTCTCGAAGAGTTTCAACACATTATACATTCATTTGTACCCCTCTGAAAATTCAGTACTCGTAGAACAATCAGAATTATTTAAGCCCCCATTTTAGATACTTGAATTTTGAATAAAGAAATGAACACAAGTTCGAACATAAGAGTTAGATTTCAAATTATTGTATATATATAATATATATACTTTTTACACAATAAAACTGTAGTTTAAAACTTTCCCCTGTAGTCTTTAGCCCAAAGTTGTAGCACCCATACGGAAAATCAGTCAATCAAATGACGTGTAGTAGCAACACATTTGTAATATGTCGAGAAGAATAGGCCATGTTTTCTAATAAATATTTAGTATCATAATCAAAAGGCAATCAGCGTAGAGAGAAAAATCGATCAACAGCCCAAAAAGCTTTAGCCATGAAACTATTACAATTTCCCCGCGTTAACGTGACGGAGAGACAGAATTTCATATATTCAATGTACCGTAACCTTCAACACAATTATTACGACAGACTCTTGAAGGCAAAAAGAAGTCAATACGGGCGCACAAAACTGAAATAGGTATGTAACCCCCCAGACAAACACTATTTCCCTGTATCAACTGAATTCGGTTTTCTGATCCCAGTGACCTACAAACATAGATGATCCACCGGCAGACTAACGAACTTTCACGAACAAGAATGTTAAGGAATGCGGCATCTATTTACATTTGGCGAGCTGTTTGTCAGTCCCTTGTCTCGACGATTGAACAAATATTTTCGAGATATTAAATTATCCCTCTACACAAAATAAAATAAAAACAAAATACACACATGTATCAACGTTATAATAATATCAAGTCATTTTACAAGACTCCAACTTGGATCAGACTTCATAATTACAAAAAAAAAAGATGATTCACTCAATTACAAATTACAACTGAACTAACAAAAAAATTATACTAAACGAAGACTGGATGTTACTTGATTCCTCCGTCACTACAAAAAAAAAAAAGGGTTAAAAAGGAACCCGTCGACAATTACACATGCGAGAAAACCATTTAATCTCGTCTGAGTTGTACATAAAACGTGGATACAAACCAAAATATGCTACATAAACAATTAATAATTTAATACATGTATACACAAAAAATGAAATCTGATCCAAGTGTCTATCACCAAGATAAGAGACTTATCACTTCAAAAATAAAATCGAGCAAATACACACAAGTCACAAAATGTAATACGCACTACCTGCAGTTTCTCTATGGGAGATTGGTAAAATAAAATCGGTCTTTAAAATTAAAAATCACAATCGTTTTGTATATTTTCAGTATAATCACACTGGAACGGAGAGAAGAGAGTTAAAAATGGGTGAAAAATGAAGTTCCTTTGTTGGGCGGAAATATATTAAAAGGAATTTATGGGAGAAGTAATAAAATTTAATACCTTTGCAAACTGTTTTTTCTTTTATGGTTAACTGACAACACGAGTTAAACACTACTACTGAACTGAGCCTAAAAAGTAGAAACAATGACTCCGTTTGATTCTCTCATTTGTTCTTTATACGGGGTTTTCGGTTCTTTCGGGGGGATATTTTCGCAATGTATGATATAAAACATTCGGGGGAAAAGACCGAAGAGAGAGTTTGAGCCAAAAATATTTGAGTGGAAACTCGGAAAAAGTTTTACCGATGATTTTCTTTCTCCTTTCAACTCAAATAGCAAAGTGAGCTCCACTTAGATTTGCTCTATAAAGGCCTGTGAGGTTCGTCGTCTTCCCATTTGTCCCTTCTCCTTGGCGCTCTTTTATGAATCATCCGACTACAAAAAAAAATAGTTTTTACTTTTCTTTATTTCTGATATCCTCCTCTTTTGTCCTCGACCGGCTCAAACACAAAAGGACTTCCCTTTCTTCTGCTCGGCAGAGGTGGACAAATAAAATTAACGCTAATCCTGCTAATATGCTTTCAATCCTAATTTTAGCAGGCTATGAGCAAGACCAGGGCTGGCAATTTTTATAATACAAATTCTAATTCCGATTCAAATTCCAGCACAAATTGATTACCGATTCCGATTAAAATTCTAATTATTTCATATGGGAGAATGAATATTAAATGTTTCAGCAAGCTGCCTTGATCTGTTTGATTAAATCATAAGTTAAATATACTAAGCATGGCCATTGACCGCTCTAACTGTCTTGACCATTTCAGTTATTCTTTGGACTTAATTATATATAATCGAAGGCATAATTATATATATGTACATATACATAATTAAATTAAAAATAACATGATTAAAGGCGCGATCATTTCTTTTTAAATCGAATTCAAAAATTGGACTTTCAAAAATAGTTTAAAAACGCGTGAAAACACATCTTTCTGTGAAATTTCCCCCTACAACCCTTGTAACGCACGCAGCATAAACATTTACAAAATCGGAATCGGAATTTTTTTTCTTTGAATTCCAATTACGTTGTAGCACTGCAGCTGCAATTCCGATTCCGATACTAAATCTTTTATGCACAGATAATTGATTCCAATTCCGATTCTAATTATCAAGAAATTCATATAAATTCCGATTAAAAATTCCAATTCCGATTCCGATTGAGCAAGACATTATTTTCATCAAATATGTAACGTATTTTTATGCACCAACTTTTAAATTCAAATGTATCTTAAACATATTTTAGAACGTGTGGAACCGTCTCTGACTGAGTTATAATCACTTTTTTATACATGACAAAATACATTTGAAAAAACTATACAAAGAATTCATTAAATCAACAATTAAGAAGAAACATATTTATTGATTATATTTATACAAAAGCCTCTAACCAATTATTCGTGATCCGGAAACTGAAACAATTTAATCCATCTTAATGCCAGTTTATTAACTAAAATGTTACAAATTCCCAGGTAGCACAGAATGCTCAAAAGGGCGCTAAAAATGTGCATGTGGCGGAGTCAGTTTGCGCTTTAAATGCATCGGTTTTGTCCCCCCGCGCAGAGATGCAAATTTAACACAGAAAATGGGTCTGTTTATGCGCATGCGTTAGGGGATTGGCGCAAAATATGTGCATAAATTGCATGTATTTCATCGCGCAAAATCCATGCATCATTAACGCGCATTTTACACACCGGAGATTACATTCATTTTCCATCATCGGAAATGCTGCAGCTAAACGGCGTTTAATATATGCATATTTTTCGGCGTGCCCTCAGTTTTAGTGGGTGAAGCGCATTTAATGCGCAATTTAGCTCAATCTGTGCTATCTGGGTTATTACATGACCGATACTGCTGCCAATAAATGGGCTTCCCCTATCTGTATGAAAAACTACTATACCAAACAATCACATCAGAAAAAAGAGTTATTAACATGTATATTTGTCAAAACTTAGTGAATTAAAGTTAATGCCGATTAACCTCCGGCTAAAAATCTTGTCGGATAAATTCAGCGTATCTCATTCTAAGCCAATCATAATTTTCATTTGCATACACTCAATTCCATAGACAATCTTTTACAGTCTTTTACATGTTAACAGCAATAAGCCACCGACTGTTTCTCAAGAAACCCGGAAAACTTCTTTATCATGTCTCTTTAACACGTTTAATATGTATCAACAGCAGCAAAGTTACAAATACCACTGTCACAACCGCATAACCTCTACAAAGCTGCCGGGCTTGTATTACATTTTTATATATTTTTTGTGGTCCGTTTATTGCTTCATGTTATATATTATAGCCATATTTATTTTAATTTTTATCATTCTTTAAAAGTTTGACGCGATAAATTATGCGAAGTAAATTAAAACTATTAATTTTCAGTTTTCTGGGGTTACACTCTGTGCGACAAATTTAAACTGGTTCCAGTTCATGCTAGTCGTCAGTTTTGCGAGCGGTCATACTTGCAAACTTTAGAAGTACGCATTGTCCGTTAGGAACAGAAAATGATGTCCCCAAACATGTTGGAATTTAGGATGCGCAAAAGCAAGGCTGTTTCGGTACCTGCAGCGCAGATCCAGACTGTAGCCGGTTTAGCTACTTTACTTTCGGGGTAACAATGAATGAAATATGTTTGAAGAATTCTCGTTTTGGAAGAGACTATTTACTATACATTATTCAATTGCAGAAAACTAATATTACATATTTAAAAGGTGCATTTTTGTCACACTAACGATTCATCCTGACATCTGGTTTGTTTTTTGAAATATTACCCTGGGTCTGGTGGCATGGCGAGTTTTTGCAACTTTGTAAATTAACTTATGCAGCTTTAACGTTCTTTAAATTTCGAATTTATACGATGACCAATATGCGACCCCCGGTTGGTGATGCATTGCAGAAAAACTCAGCTGCGACATAAAGACATCTCGAGTACCTGAAATGTGAGACAGAAGCCTGCGTAGATTTCGTGCCCAGCTATGGCGTGTGAAGGTTTTTGTTTTTATGATGGTCGAATATTTTTGAAGGCCGAAATCTAATGCTTGTGCTTTTTATTCATATAATACAAAAAACAGCTTTCCCCGTTTATTCTCCCAGCATTCTTATTCAAGTGCAAAAACACCGAATACTCGTGACCTCGTGACACTCGTGAGTTTCCGTAAAAGGTTTTTAACAAGTTTCAACGTTATTAATTTTTTGTTAGAATATACGTGGTTTAGGCCGTGCCTTGCTATTGGCTCTTCGTTTAGCCTTCATGAAATTTTAATTTTCCCCGCAGTACGCTGTTTTAGTTTGTGAATTGAATAGGGTGAATGTAAATTTGAATTTAGCAGTTTAGTAAATGTGAATTTAGCATTTTCAAGACAGTTGAACACAGTCCAAAAATTCGACACAGTTAAATTCGTTAACCTTAAATTATTGTTTTGTACGCCGGAACTGGAACCCGTACAATCAAATATTTCAGAACATTTGTTTTAGTAAATAAACTTGTTGTATAGTACCTATATCAATAATTTAACAGTTATCCATCATGAATGACGTTCGCGAGATTCTGGAATTTGACCTTAACAATGGGAAAAAATTCGGGCAGGGGAAGGCTGGTCCTAAATTGAAGAAGGTAAAATATTATTTAATATTCTAGTACAGTAGTGTTAGAAACACTACTGTACTGTCTTGACCTTTGTGTCGTAATGATTTTTACTTTTTACGGCATGAATTCTTAGCGTACAGTCAGTTCGTTGTTGATCTATAAGGAAGCTGGTTTAATTATATTGAGTTCGCGGTTTTACGGCATTATTTGTCATAAATTTGTAAATACTTGGATGAAACAAGACTGAACCATGGTTTTTGATTTTACTTTTAGGATCAGCAAACTCCATTTAAACGCCCGGAAGGAATGCACAGAGAGCTGTATGCTTTACTTTGTGCAGATGGTGGTAAAAATTTTAATGACTTGGCACCTTTGCTACCGACGGATGCTCCAGGGGGTTACAAGAAAAAGGCGAAATTGGGAGCTAGACATGTCAGAAAATGGGCCTGGACACCGTTCACGAACCCGGCTAGAAAAGACAGTGCTGTTTTGTATCACTGGAGAAGGGCTACGGATGAAAATAAGGATTATGCATTTGCCAAATTTAATAAGGTAAAATATTTGCTGGTTGTGGGTTTGATCTTTTGCATTTTCAAGATATTCTAGATTTTCAATAATGCAAAGCCTGACACTATGTTTATAGAGATATTTGTGCATTGTATTGACGGTATTTGTGCCCAATATTTCACCGTGTGAACAAAAAGGTTGCATTCATTTCAGATTATGCCAGTCCCTGACTACTCGGAGGTAGAATATGCAAGCTTTTTAAATAGAGAAGGATGGACAAAGGCTCAGACGGACTATTTATTCGACATGTGTCGTAGATTTGATCTGCGTTTTCCTATAATATATGTAAGACTTTTTGAATGTCGCGCATTGGTATGTAGTGCATTTTGGCAGTGTTTGTTCAAGTTAATTACCTTTGCTCAATTTTAATTCGGGCGTAGGATCGGTGGGATAAAAGTCTTTACGGACACCGGACAATGGAAGATTTGAAAGACAGATATTATGAAGTCGCCGGAATGTTAGAAAAAAGTCATGCTGCTCCTGGTATGCCCGAGCCGAAAGTTTTCGTCTTCGACGCGGAGGGCGAACGAAAACGAAAGGAACAACTAGACCGTTTATGGAAGAGAACCCCCGAGCAGGTTGTTATTGTTGTCCATCTTTTATCGTTAGTGTTTTAGTAGCAAGGCCCTTTACTCGTCAATCTGTATTTTAATCCATACGTTGTTTGCGGATGCTAGGTGGAAGAAGAAGAATTCCTTCGAACGGAAATCAAGAAAATTGAAGCTAGAAAGAGGGAACGAGAAAAGAAAACCCAAGATCTGCAAAAACTTATCACAGCTGCTGATGGGGGTCAAAGTTCTGGACAACCACCTGAACATATTTCCAGTAAGAAGATGCTAACTGAAGCCAAGAAAGGGTCTTCTTCAGCAAAGAAAAAATCAGGAAAGAGTACGTTGGTTTTAGTTTCTTTCTTGTAATTCAGCTATGGGGTGAAAAATAGTTTAGAATGTCGTATTATTTTAATTTTGCAGCTCCATTAGGCAGAAAGGATACCGTCACGTCTGCAACCGATGTTTTTAGCGCTATCAAATGGCCTGATTTCAAGACTGCTGGAGTTTCTGCAAGAAGTCATAAGATGAAATTACCAAGTTCTGTAGGGCAGAAGAAGATGAAAGCTATAGATCAGATACTAAACGAATTGGGAATAGGTAAGAGGAACAAATCCAGACAAAAAATATTTTGGAGTTAACATTGGATTTTACAATGGAATAATTTCTTGCAGACCACATACAAATTCCGACAGAAGAGATCGTCGTAGAATTCAACGAATTAAGATCGGACATAGTGTTGCTGTATGAACTAAAATCCGCATTGTCTACATGCGATATGGAAATCCAATCTTTGGCTGGCCAATATGAAGTTTTAAGTGGTGGTAAAAAATTCCCATTAGAAGCCCATGGTTACAAACCTCCTGAATTAAATGTTTCATTACTCGACACTCCCACAGCTGGTGCCTCCCCATCGAAACAACTGGGTTTGAGTGGGGTTATTGAGTTGCCAACAATGCCCGCGGTACGTAGTACATCCAGATGTGTAGTTATTATACATATAATTCCTTCTGTATACATTCTCTGATTTTGAATTCTCAGAATAGTGTTTACCAATTATTTTTGCTACATGTTTTCGTGCTTCTTGTCTGTTACAGAGGAAGCGAAAAGCAGCTTTGGAGCAAAGTAATGTCCTTAAGAAGCTGAAGTCCAAGGTATGAAAAGAATTTTTTTACTTACTAGCCGGAATAACACCAAAATCAATCTTGTAACAAAACAACCAATAAGTTATAGGAATGAATAAATAGATAACAAAAGTGTAGTTAGGTGTTACATACATATGTATATAACTGGAAGCACACTAGATTAATGGAAGTTGAGCCCATTGTGTGAAGTACTTTGTAGAGATTCGATAGAGATTTATTGCAATAGGCATTTACAATTCCTCCCTGGCAGCGTTGTCATCTCTTTCACTTGAACTTGACGCCTTTTCGTTTACCGCAGGAATTGCAGCTCCATCAATGATCGCTTTGACGGCATCAAAAATGGATTCAACAGATGTGGTGGACGGCCATGACCGAACAACTTGACCCTCTCTATCGACGACGTATTTGTGGAAATTCCATTGTGGCATACCACCGTTTGGATGCTCTGTTTGAAGCCAACAAATTATCATTAAACATCTCGTGAAAACGTCATTTTTACAACACTCATCTCAACTTGAACATAAAATCCAGTACGTGGGTTCAAGCCTTGAAAGTACAAAGCGTACTTTTACTTGTTACAACCCTTTTAATCTGTTTTAACTTTGTAAACGCGTTATCAACTTAGTTCGAAAGAGTGTATAAATCAGTTTACTTACGCTGTGTTCATATTTTGTACATATGTATTACGAATTTTATGTAATGGTTGTTTGTGTTTATTGTTCTAGCATTTTAAAATGTCCCTTTGTCTGTACTTATAGCCCATTACTTTTTTAGACGTATTCTATTTGGAATATAATAAACAAAAAAGTGAAAAAAAAGTTTGATTTCCATCCCGCTGACGTACCAATTAAAAATTTCCATTCGGGACTGGCCTTGTCTCCCACAACGGATCTCTTAGCAAACACAGGGAATTCAGCCTTAAAATGACCCCGGACAAACTCTTCAATCTCGGTATTCTCCCAAGGCTCCTGCTCCCCGAAATCATTGGAAGGGAATGCCAGGACAGTGAACTTGTCCCCATAACTGAGAATGTCATGAAGTCGTTTCAGTGCCTTGTAATGAGACTCTGTGAATCCACATTGAGATGCCACGTTCACGACTAATGTCACCTGTTGAAGAAAACATCGTTTTTTATTTCATCCTTTATGTAGGTATTTAATAATATAACATCCATAAATGAGACGCCATTCAGTCTCATAGAACCCTCTTTTACCTCTCCCAAAAAAAATTATGTATTACATGATCATTTCCTTTTCAATGCAGCCCCATCCCACAAACTTTTCCCACATAAATAATAAATACAGTGAACATGCTCCTTTTTCCAAGTGCCAAAAACACCAATTGCTCCATCACAAATATACATACATATTTCACATTTGTATTGTTTAATGTTATTGCCTCGGGTTAGCACTGCACCAATGTGCGTATTGTAGTATGCTCAGTACAAAGCCACTAGCATGTAAACCCACACAAAGAAATTAAAAAAAAGGAAGACAGGACGAGTACTTGCAAATTGGTCTTGGCAAATTTCAACAAAATATTATTTTGCACTTGGTCGTGAGAAAGTTCAAGCTTTTCCCTTTCAAAAAGGGAAGTGAAACCGAAAAAAAAAGACTTTGAAAAACAACATTTCGAAGAAAAATATGAAGAAAAATGCGCCTTGATGGGTTAAAAGAAAATTTTAACCCTTCCCTCTCTTGCACTCATTAGCAAATGCCGGCAAACAATAATATTTTCCATATAATTTTTTGACAACTTACCTTGCCCTTGTAATCGGCCAAATCCACCTCATTACCCTTGATGTCATTGACTTTGAAGGAATAGAAGGAGTCGGCCGAGTCCCCGGCGTGGACGAAGAAGGCGAAGAAGATGACAGCGGTGATGGCGTGGGTCAACATGATGGCCTTTAAAGATATTCTAATAAAAACCCTTTGAGCACACAAACAGCACCGTCACTGATTAATCTCTCTATAATCTCCACGTAAGGTTTAAAATCTGGACGGATACGAAGATGTCTCTTTTAACTTTCCCTTTTATTTTAAGAAGAAAACAAATCTCTGAATTAAAAACGACAAAAGAAAATTCTGGAGAGATTCTATCAGATGAACCGATGATTTGACACTAACAAATTCAATATGGAAACTTTGGTCCAATGTAAAAAAAAAAATCCCCACTCCTGGTACATTCAACTACAGAAGAATGGTTGATGTTTTGCTGGTTGTAAAATTCTACAATGTGTGTACAGAATCTGGGTATAAAGAGGAGGATGATGCGGCATTCAGTCGTCTCCGGCGTTTTTCACTGGCTTCGTTTTTTTTTACATGCTTTAGCTCCATTCTCTCCAAAGAGTTTTATTAGAGGCGAAAAGAATAATAAAAAAAAGCTCGTCGTCCTTCACTTAACATGTTTCTTTATTATGCATTCTCTCATATATTTTAACGTTCTTATCCATATATGAAAGAAACACTGTGAGTATTCACCATGCAACGTGCTGTCCTACACACAAGAGCTTCTTTCATACACTCAGCAGTGCTTTTGCTCGCCCTCAAGCAAAACAATTTCAAATACAAAAAACTGGAGGGGAGACGCACATAGTCACAGTCAAGGATTTTATTCTCAAATTCATCTTCTCTAAACTTCTACTTGTGAAAAATCCATTTTCATCTTCTTTTTTTCAAAGGGTATACATACATGGAAACACTTTTTAAAGCGCATTTTTTTTATTACATCCCCCCAGCAAATTCCCAACAAACCGCAAATAGCTCGAGTGTGAAGTAATTCATCATGGCCATTCCATGCCTTTAACCTATACTGTATGCTGTATACAGGGAGAATTTTAGGTTTAAATGGCAATGCATTTCTCAGGTGTGGAATTGGGGGAATTCCTACCAAAAATATGCGTGGACACATGTTTTTTCTTTTGGCCTTTCAACTGAAGATAGGCAAACTAGGAGGGAGAAGGAAATTTGAGGAGATGCAGGAGATATGCAAAAGGAAAGAGAGAGACAGAGAGAAAACAGATAAGGACATGAGAAGAAAGAAATGTTAGACAAGTCGGAGAGTGACAACGAAAACGGAAAAGAGATGTAGGAAAAAAGAGTCGGATAAAAATGGGGAAAGAATCAGAGGTAGAGCGGGAGAGGGAGTAAGGTAGATATAATAAGGAGAAAGGCCGGTGGGAAAAATTAAAGAAAAACAGATGAAAACAAGAGAAACAAGGAAAAATCGAGAGAAGAGAGTCGTAAGAAGGGAAAGTAGAGAAATACAAGAGGGAAAGGAAAAACAGATAAAGGCAAAAAAAGCACAGACGGAACTCACAGAAAGAAGGAAAAACCGAGACACACAAGAGGGGAAAAGAAGAGAGAAAGACAAGAAGGGAAAAGTAGAGAGAAAGATAAGACGTGAAAACAAGAGAGAAAGGCAAAAAGGACAAGGGAGCGAGAAAGACAAGAAGGAAAAAGGAGAGAGAAGGACAAAAAGGAAAAAAGAGAGAAAGACAAGAAGGAAAAAAAGAGAGAAAGACAAGAAGGAAAAAGGAGAGAGAAAGACAAGAAAGAAAAACACGAGAGAAAATCGAGAAGGAAAAACAGAGAAAAGCAAGAGAGAAAGACGAGGAGGAAAAACAGACAAATACAAGAGAAAAAGCAAAGAAAAAACAAGAGAGAGCAAAGAAATACAATAAGGAATAACAGACAAATGCAAAAGAAAAAACAAGAGATGGCAAAGGAAAACAATAATGAAAAATAGACAAATGCATGAGATAAAGCAGAGAAAAAAACAAGCCAAATACATTCGAAAAAAACAGAGAAATACAACAAGCGAAATACAAACGAGAAAGCAGAGAAAACACTAAATACAAGAGAGAAAGCAAAGAAAGATCAAGAGAGAAACATAAACATACAAGAAGAAAAAAAAAGTCGAAGAATTTAAACAAAATCAGTCATGTTTTTATTTGTGGACGGATTTTTCCGAAACATTTTTGGGTAACTCCGCAATCAAATACTGCCTTTTAGTATGATATGGTTCTAGTCAGTTATGAGACGACCGTTTTAGGGTTGTACCAAATATAATTGTCAACCTGTAAATTTTTAATCGGCATTCATGAATATATGTACTAAAATTGTTAATACACACATATATAGGCAGATATATTTCCTAATATTACAAATTACTCATACATATTATATCTTTGATAATACAAAAATATTTATTTCCGTCAAAAGGACAGAGTTAACTCCCAATATCACGCGCATAGCAAATCGATTTGACCAGCATCTTCCGTATCTTCGCAATTACTATGCCTTTCTGTCTTGTGACAGGTTTTGATTTAAACCAAACATTCCAACGCATGTGGAAGAATCTGTACATCTTCGCATTGTTGCATTCCCATCATCTCCCATATAACTTCTGTATTTATGACTCCTCGCACCATCTTCATCTTCTGCTGATGACAAAGGAGATCATCATCAGTGTGTCACAATTGCATCTGCAAGTGCATCCGAACCACAAACGCCCTCAACTGTATAATGGGGTAAGGCCGTAGCTTTTTTTAAATTTTCTCTACTTATCTGTGCACACGTACAAACCGGGTTATATCCATTTTCACTGCATTTTGTTCCTTCTATTACTATTTGGACCAAGCCCCTTTTTCTCCCTGCAAATGAACAACAAAATGAGTCAATTGAAAGTCTATTTTGTGAGTCAGTTTTGAGTGAGTAAAAGGTTTCCCAAAGTAATTAAGGAGCTGTCAACACCAGGACATTTGCATAAACAAAAGTTTGTAAGCGACAATTACGACTTTTAAACAAAATATATTCCCAGAACAATCTTGGGAAAGATCCTTTACTCTTCCCATTCAAGCACGCTCACCCCCCATCGATTTTGGAAGGAAAAGGCACATTGAAAGGAATTCAGAAGGAAAAAGCAATTTTAGGATACAAAATACAATTTAAACCATTGTATTTTGTATTTATCGGAATGACATTTATTGACGGTACAGACATTGACAGGAACCAGAGCAGAAGTTGAAGGAGCCCTCAAGCTTTTTCTGAAGATGAACTCTATCAGGACTTCCCTCATTTACATGGGACGTGTTCAAATAGCCCAATAATAATAAAATTCTGGGAAAAGGCGCACCACATAACAACAATAACAAGTGGGAGGAGGGATAAGGGCAATCGCACCTGTAATCAGCCCTACATATATTAAAGATGCTGTCTCAATACAATTAATGACATAAAGGGTATCACTAACTACTTTTCTATTTATTTATTACTACCCCAGAAATCCCGATGACATATTCTTCTAATGCACTTTACGTGTTCATGCACCCAAATTGTAAGGAGAGAGAGAAAAAGAGAGCGAGAGAGAAGTAGAGAGAGAAACAGAGAGAAATAGAGAGAGAAATAGAGAGAAAGAGAGAGAGAGAAAAAAAAGAGAGAGAAACAGAGGAAAAGAGAGAGAAAGAGAGAGAAATAGAGAGAGAGAGAGAGAGAGAGAAATAGATAAAAGGGAGAGAAACAGAGAGAGAGAATTAGAGAAGGAGAGAGAGAGAGAGAAATAGATAAAAGGGAGAGAAACAGAGAGAGAGAGAATTAGAGAAGGAGAGAGAGAGAGAAATAGATAAAAGGGAGAGAAACAGAAAGAGAGAATTAGAGAAGGAGAGAGAGAGAGAGAAATAGATAAAAGGGAGAGAAACAGAGAGAGAGAGAGA
>JAQGBT010002606.1:0-23166 GCA_034698585.1 Disparrhopalites patrizii | reverse complement strand
AAACGAGGGAAAAGAGAAACAAAAAAAGAGAAAGGCAGAGAAAGAGAGAAAAAGAGAAAGAAAGAAAGAAAGAAAGAGAAATCGAGAGAAAGAATAAAGAGCAAGCCAGAGAAAGAGGGCGAAAGAGAGACAGAGAAAGAGAGAAAGTTGAGAACGAGACAGAGAGAAAGAGAGAGAAAGAGTGAAAACAAAGAAAGAGAAAGAAAAAAGGAGGGAAAACGAGGGAAAAGAGAAACAAAAAAAGAGAAAGGCAGAGAAAGAGAGAAAAAGAGAAAGAAAGAAAGAAAGAAAGAAAGAGAAATCGAGAGAAAGAATAAAGAGAAAGCCAGAGAAAGAGGGCGAAAGAGAGACAGAGAAAGAGAGAAAGTTGAGAACGAGACAGAGAGAAAGAGAGAAAAACAAAGAAAGAGAAAGAAAAAAGGTGGGAAAACGAGGGAAAAGAGAAACAAAAAAAGAGAAAGGCAGATCAACAGAGAGAAAGAGATAAAGAGAGAAAAAAGAGAAAGCCAGGGAAAGAGAGAGAAAGAGAGAAAGAAAGACAGACAGAGAGAGAAAGAGAGTGTAAGAGATGGAAAGAGAGAAAGAGAGAGCAAGAGAGAGAAGAAATAAATAGGTTCCATGAGGAAAGTAGCTCTCTGCCCGCACAAACCCAGTATGGGAAACTAATACCCGTTTATGACCGATGAGGGCAAGTTCCCTGGGTGAACTTTCTCACGACGGCCATAATTAGAATTAGGTGCAGTGGTGATGGCTGATGGCTGCACCGGAGAAATGAGACGGCAGAAGACTCTCCAGGAAGAGTAAGAGTCTTTCCTCACTCCTGGAGAAAGTATAAATACAGTACTGCGTTTAAGCTGTTGAAGGGGAAATCCGGGAGCGGAAAAAGAGGGGCTTAAAAGAGAAGAAAAACGGGAGAGAGAGAAGAAAAAAAGAGACAGGGATTCTGAGAACTATAAATATGTGCATGCAGGACAGAGAAGATTTTATTGGATGGGAAAAGATGTCGTGAGACGGAAGCAAAGGGAGAGAGAGAAAAACAAAGCATTTTCTCCTGAGAAAAAGAGAAAGGGGACAATTTTATACAAATTTATCAGAGGAAAACACTGGGGAAATACTAATAGAGAAAAATCAGAGAGAAAGAAATTAGAGAAAATAGACAAGAAAAGAGAAATGATGTAACGAGAGTAAGCATTATCATGGGAGAGAAAAATGAGAGGAGAAAAAGGATCATTGGAGAGAAGCATCAGGGAAGGAAAGAGAAAGCAGGAACATCAGCGAGAAAATTCAGAGAGAGAGACAGTGATAGCGGAACATCAAAGAGAAAAATCAGAGATATTAGGACACTCACATCAGAGCAAAATATCGAAGAGCAAATAAGTGAAATAGTGCATATAGAGAAATATAGGACAGAGAAGCTTCAGAGAGAGAAATCAGAGAGAGAGAAAAAATAGAAAAATCAGTGCGAAAAAGCAAAAAAATCAGAGAGAGAAAAAATAGAAAAATCAGTGCGAAAAAGCAAAAAAAATCAGAGAGAGAAAAAAGATAAAAATTAGAGAGAAAATTCAGAGAAAAAAAAATTAAAGAGAGAAAATTCACAGAAAAAAAAATTAAAGAGAGAAAATTCACAGAAAAAATAAAAAATTAAAGAGAGAAAATTCAGAGAAAAAATAAAAAATTAAAGAGCGAAAAGAGAACAAACAGCGAGCGGGAGAGAGAGAAAAATTCAGAGAGTGAGAAAAGAGATAAATCTAGAAAAAAATCAAAGAGAGAATCCAACAATGAAGTGACCAAATAATTACGAAAAGACGAGAAAGGTTGACTACGCATTGGGCATAAGCAAGAGAGAATCAGAAAAGTAAAAATCTAAGAAAAAAGGAAAAGAGAGAGACAAAATGAAATGGAAATAAGATAGATGGAGAGAAAAAAAATGAGAATCGGGAGCGAGGAGAACGTGCGAGACAGTAAAGAGGGAAAAATGAATCCAAGCCCAAAACGAGGAAAGAAATTACAGAGGACGAGCGTGTGTGTGTGTGTGTGTTGAGACACTAAAATGTATTTAAATGCATTGAAGGGCATCTTTTTAGTGGGGTAGCGAGAGAGAGAGAGAAAAGTACTGGCAGAATGAGATGACATTGGAAAAAGGTATCTTCCCCCCTACTCTTACATAGATATACATATGTGTCTCCCACTATACCTATTTACCCTCCCCCTCACCCCCCACAGAGGGCCAGAAGAGGGAAGAGAGAGAGAGAGAGAAAGAGTGTGAAGTGCTGAGAGGGTGACATTCCATGGTTTTCCTATTTTACGTGACGTTCATGCACTCCTTCAAGACAATTTTCATTTGGAAGAAATGCCTCTCATGTATTAGTATTTGGGGGATGACATCCCTTCCACACTCATACTACACTATCTCCTTAAATGTACATACATACATACAATATATATCCTCCTATCCCATCCTGTCTCCGCACTCATCTTCAAGAGGAAAACGAGTGAGAATCCTTTCCCAGAATCCCGTATGCATTATAAACGCTGTCCGTGAAGCTCCCCCAAACGAAAGGAAGAAGATGCATGTGGAATCTCTTTTTTGGGGCTGGCAGGAGAAAGAGAGAGACGGCGATTATAGACTTTTCCCTCTTTCCCAGGGATTCCGTCTCCAAACTACTTACCAGGAACTCTCTCACTGTCTCGCTTTCTCTCTCTCTCTATCTCTCGCTTTGTGTGTTGTTGACACGTTAGAGGCTTTCCCTTCCAGTATTTGTAAACGAGACGAATACAGTTGTCGCTAAGGGAGACACGGGGAGAGAAAGAGAGAAGTAAGTGAGAGAAACCGAGGGTGAAAGATAGAGGCAGAAAGAAATATAAAGAACGAAAGAGAGAGAGATACGAAGAAAAAGAGGGAGCAGAGAAAGAGAGAGGAACAGAGTGCAAATAAAAGACACACAAAGAAAAAGACGGATCAAAAGAGGGAAAACAAAGAAGGAGAGCAAAAGAGAGAGATAGAGAGAGAGAAACAGAGAGCAAAAGAGAGAATTAGAGAGAGAAACAGAGAGCAAAAGAGAGAATTAGAGAGAGAGAAACAGAGAACAAAAAGGAGAATTAGAGAGAGAGAAACAGAGAACAAAAGAGAGAATTAGAGAGAGAAACAGAGAGCAAAAGAGAGAATTAGAGAGAGAGAAGCAGAGAGAAAAAAAGAGAATTAGAGAAAAACACAGAGAGAAAAAAAGAGAATTAGAGAAAAACACAGAGCGAAAGACAGAGATAAAGAGAGAAAATGACACAGAAATAGAAAGAGACGCAGAGACAAGCACGGAGAAAGAAACTGAAAGAGACACAGAGACAAGCACGGAGAGAGAAACTGAAAGAAACGGAGAGGGAAGGAGAGGAGAAATTCGTAAAGAGGGAAACCGAAAGAAACAGTGAGAGAAGGAGAGGAGAAATTTGTAAAGAGAGAAACAAAAAGGAAAAAGAAAACAAGAGCGATAAAAGTAGACAGAATGAGAAAAGGCAAGAGAAATAGAGTGAAAGGGAGAGAGCGAGAAAAAAAGAGACGGAGAGAAAGAGAAAATGAGAGAGAGAGAGAGAGAGAGAGAGAGAGAGAGAGAGGGAGAGAGAAAAGGAAGGAAGAGAGAATGGGGCGATGTTATGCAGTGAAATGTTGGTATAAAATTTTGAGGGCCGTAAATACTCATGTCACGTAGGACAGGGAAGCCGTTATCCGGGATAAGTGGGGCTGACTTAGCGGCTTGAGAAGCACCCCATATCCCTGCTCGGATCAAAATCAACGGGGATAACAACCTTAGACTCATTGGGAACACACCAGTCGTCGTGTCACAACTCATTCTTCATTTCATCTTCCCTCACCCGCTCTTTTTCATTCCTTTCCTCCCTCTCTCTCTCTCTCTCTCTCTCTTTCTCTCTCTCTCCCTTTAGCTCACTTTAACTCCCTTTCCCACGGATGCTCATCTTTTTTCTCCCCCCTCCAGGAACGTGTACATACCTTTTTGGGTGGGAAAAATTCTTTGGGGCTTAATGCACAGCAGGGACGTATGTAGGTTCATTTGGGAGGGGGTGCACATATTTTATGAGGCGGAGGATGGACGGGAAGAGACTTGGGTGATGGGATCCTGGGCAGGGAGACGGAGAAGGATATAATCTGGCTGGAGAATGGAACCAGGAAAGAAAAACCCGGAACCACGAACTGCATGGAGACGACATGTTTATATTAATACAGAAGGGAGAGACGGAGTGAAAAAAGAAAGAGTGAGGGCAAAATATATAGATGATGTGCTCAGATCAAGAGTGAGGGCAAAATATATAGATGATGTGCTCAGATCAAGAGTGAAAAACTGAGAAAAAAACTAGAATAAGAGAGGCGGAAACGAGAAGACAGGACAAAGGGGAGAGGAAGAAACCGGGTAGACAGAAAATATTAACATGTCGAAAAAAGAGTTGGAGAGAGAAAGCTAGATATCAAAGATATATGGAAAAGCGAGATAGACGGAGAGTGATAAAGCACGATTGTAGAGGGACAGGTAGAAGGAGGAGAAAGAAAAACGGAATAAAAACTACGGAAATCAAATGAGAAAATACTGAAAGCAAAGCAGAAAGCTGGGAAAATAAAGAAAGCAAAAGAGAAAATACAGAAAGAAAACGACTACAGAAAGCATCAGAGAAAGTACAGAAACAAAAAGGGAAAATACAAAAAGAAAGTAAAGAAAGCCGAGGGGAAAGTACAGAGAGAAAATAAAGAAATCAAACTAGAAGATGGAGAGAGAAAATAAGAAAATGAAAGGAGAAAATGCAGAAAGAAAAAAGGAAAATACAGAAAAAAAGGAAAATACGGAAAAAAAGGAAAGTACAGAGAAAAATACAGAACGAAAACGGGAAAATACAGAGAGAAAATCAGGAACGCAAAGGAGAAAATAAAGAAAGCAGAAGATAACTTACAGGAAGCAAAAGAGGAAATACAGAAAACTAAAGGAAAAATATAGGAAAAAATAAAGGAAGCAAAAGAGGAAATACAGAAAACTAAAGGAAAAATATAGGAAAAAATAAAGGAAGCAAAAGAGGAAATACAGAAAACTAAAGGAAAAATATAGGAAAAAATAAAGAAAGCAAAAGGGAGAATGCAAAAAGAGAGAAAAATGAATTTAGAGAGAGAAAGATCGCGAAAAAAAGAAGAAAGAGCAAGAAAAAGCAGAGAAGAAATAAATAGATCAAAGAAAAGTGGCAAGAAGAGCGAGCAAATGACAACGAAGCAAATTACAGCAACAAGAAATACAGAGGAAAATGAAGAAAACAAAATAAGAAAAAAGGATAAAACGTATTCACAAAAGATAAAATAATTGAGAGAGAGAGACAACGAAATTTGAATGGTACAACCAGTGAACAATTTAAAAGAGAAAACCCCTAAAAAAAGCCGATTGAACACCACGGAAAAAATAAAGAAAGAGCATAGATTACCAAGAAAAACACGGAGTCAGAGAGTAAAGGAGAGAGGGAATCCGAGGAACTTCAAAGAAAAATCTGGTGGGAATGATACAGAGACAGTAAATCGAAATGACGGAGGAAAAAAACCTCCTCCGGAACTTTATACATGGAGTTCTCAAATCTGTTTGAGACCCAGATTTAAAGTCATATTTGTTTCACGACCCAGACTTGTCCCTTTCCCCTGTACCTTTTTTTTGGTACACAGGTCGATTTGCTCACTCTTTACATAATCTGTTGAAATAACATTTGACTTCCCCTCCCCTTCCTCCCTCTTTTTACATGGTAAAAGCACGGGGAAAATATAAAAAAAAAGATACATACGTGAGACAATTCTTCCCCAGACTTTCCCCGTCACGAACTTTCCCTTTCTCCCCGAGATTTTCTCCGGGAGATCATCCCCGAAAAGGATCTTCCAGATCCCTATTTTTGAGTCTTTTCTACTTTATTTTGTATGAATCCTTCCATTCCTTTTACTTTTGTCCATAAAGGGAGATTTCCCGCCTTTTTTCGTCCAACTTAACCCTTTTGTCTACATTTTTCTTTTTTGATTTTCTCCATTTTCCCCGAGATTTTTAGACAATTGTTCTCTCCTTAATTTTTTTTCTCACGTCCCGCCCATATTATCTCACTTTCTCCAGACACGGTTTTTCTTCCGGCTTTTCCATTGGCTTTCACTTGTCAACTGCCCTTCATGGAGTTTCTGCCATTCCAAAAAAAAAACTTGGAAGAAAAATTCCAGAGCAGAGCAAAAAAAATATTTCAGCTCTTAACCCCTTCAAAATCCTTTTTTTCCCGGAAATTCCTGTTCTGTTTAAAATTCCCGTCCTGTTGAAAATTCCCCGGTCAAATTTTCGCGCGGAAACTGTGAAGGATGTAACCCTTTTAGGGGAGCAACCCCTACTAAATCTCAAGGATTATCCTTCCCCTAAGATTAAGCCAGAAATCCCGCTTCAAACTTCAACTTCCCGCCAAAAACCAGTCAAACTCTTCGAAACTTTCACCTATTTATTACTTTCTCCCATGAATACTTTCCCTGGAGAAAGTCTTTTATGGGTATCAAAAGGAGTTTTTTCTGTCCAAAGGACGGCGGGAGAGAAAACTGACCATATTTGTACGGGAAAAGGTATGCGGGATTAATTTGTTCGGATGGAGGCTAAATTCCCTCCAAGGCCACATTTTTTACTGGCAAGGGAATCTTTGAGGGGATAGTTGGAGGGATGATGAAGGGAAGGTAATTTGCTGGGGTTGAGTTTGATTTAATAGATAAAACGTAATTGATCCTTCTGTGTCGGGATGTGTACGTACTTTATACACGTTATATACATATGTAGAACCCACATAATGCTGGAGGGTGGAGAGTGAGATGCAAATGAGGGGCACTCAGGTACAGGGGCTCATTATGGGGATGTTCTTCCAAGGCGGCGGAGATATATCTCGGCTCCCGTAAATTGGCACATCTGCATCGTGAGTGATGAAGACGGAGGGAGAGAGGGAGAGATGATCATCATGATAACACTTCCCATTGGGACCAAGCACTCCTTCTCTTTATTGTCATACGTACAGGAATTGGAAAAACTCCATGGGAGAGACTTGTCAAGGCGAGGAGAGAGACGACGCAGGAGGAGGAGCAAAGGAAAGAGGCAAAGGGAGAGAAAGAAGGCAAAACAGAGAGAGAGAGAGAAAGAGAAAGAATAAAAATGAAGGGAAAGGAAGAAAGCAAATACACGAACCAAAGAGAAAAACTAATAGAAAGTGGGAAAAGAGAGTCACAGCGGGAAAAGAGGTACAGATATAAAGAGAGACACGCAGAAATTAAGGCGGACACAAAGAGAGAAAGAGAAATGGAAAGCAAAAGCGCAGAGGGAGCAAACGCGGGGGAAAGAGGCATACACATACAAAGGGAATAAAAGAGATAGAAATGAAGTGACAGAGAGAGACCAAAGGGGTGAAAGTATGGAAGAGAGAGAAAGAGGAGAGAAAGAAAAAAAGAGAGAAAACTAAGGGACGGAAAGAAAGAGAGGAAAAAAGAGAGAGACAGAAATTAAGCGAGAAAGAAAATGGCAAAGCAAATGACAAAGCAAGAGAAAATCAGAGGGAGAAAGAAAGCGAAATTAAGAGAGAAAGGAAATGAGAGAGCAAGAGAAAATCAGAGAGAGAAAGAAAGAAAGCAGAGAGAGAGAAAGAAGGAGAGATTAAGAAAGAAATGAAATTAGAAAGAAAGAGAAAATCAGAGAGACAGAGAAAGACAGAGAAAAAGAGAGAAAATGAGAGAAAGAAAAAGAGAGAGAGAAAGTGAAGGAAAGAGAAAATGAGAGAGAGAAAGAAAGAGAAATTGAGAGGGAAAGAAAATGAGAAAGAAAGAGAAAATCAGAGAGACAGAAAGAGGAAATGAGAGAGAGAAAATGAGAGAGAAAGAGAAAATCAGAGAGACAGAGAAAGAGGAAATGAGAGAGACAGAGAAAGAGAGGTTTGCAGGAGAAGACGCATAAAAGAAGAGAAAGAGGCAAGGTATGAGAGAAATATATGCAAAGGTGGAGAGAAACAAAGATAAAAAGAGAGAAATGGGAGAGAAGGAGAGAGACAAAGAGACAAGACTCGTTCATAATCCGGGAAATGGTGGTGTTGAATTGGGAAGATGTATAGGAGTTGTTGAGGATGATAGAACAAGGGAGACTGTACGGAATGGCTGTATATAGGAGTCTCTCCCTTTTGTGTGTGGGAAGGAAGATGAAAGAGTTAAGGGAATACCAGCACTTGTTCCTTATGAATGATATAAAGGGAGAGAGTTCGTCTTCATGTCCAAAGAGAGGGAGAGGGATGTGGAGAGACGGAGTAAAAGACAGTGAGGGAGGAAGGGAAAAAAATTGAATCGTAAAAGAAATGGTTATTAGCCTTATCATGAAAAGTCTTTAGAAAGTTTAGAACAAGTAGTCCAATATTAAAGGAACTGTTCTTTCTCTCTCTCTCTCTTTCTCTCTCTCTCTTTCTCTCTCTCTCTCTCTCTCTCTCTCTCTCACTCACTTTTCTCCCTGTCTCACACCTCCTTCAAGGTACTGATAGGGTCTGTGCCTACACATTTGGCTACTTTAAGCTTTTCATTTCTTTTGCTCATATTATTCCATCTCCTTTTCACATTATCTTCCTTCCTCCTTCGTAGAAATCACGGTGCTACTCTTCTCCCATTCTCTCTGTCTTTCTGTGTCTCTCTCTCTCTCTCTCTCTCGCCTATTTTTTACGACATGTCATTCACTGGAAGCAAAGGGCCGCCTAACCAAATAAGAGCTAATTTCCCATCAACCACCACTCAAGTACGTATTCCAACCCCTTCACACTATATTATTATCTGATATATCTCTTCACACATTACAACTGCCACATTAATACACACACCCGTATCACTCTTCCTCCCTTCATAAACTTTTTGGGGGTATATAAACCAGAGGAGAGAAGATGTACTTGTACACTACTTTTTTTTTGATGACGGCAGGGAATAATGGAGGCATTACTCACTTACTTCCACAGATTTAATACAGAGATTTTCTCAGCTTCAAAAATAATTATGACTCTGGACGACACTGACTTCTCCCACACTCCGCTCCACACTGCCTTCTCAGCGAATGTGGCTCCAATTTCCTACCCATGAATCCTGTAAATTAATGCATTTAGAGAACTTTCCCGAGGTATGAAGCCAATGTTAAAAAGTTTAAGCACAAAACAAAAGTTTCAGCCTAAAGTAGTTCTAAGTTTAAATTTTTAATTCTTGAAAAGGTACTCAACATTCCCCTTAAAAAAGCATCTGTAAAGCATGGGTAAAGCAAATAAATGAAACGGCATTTTGCATTTATACAGCTAAACTATCACATTAAATTTCAGACAGGCCTCTGAGGTGGGCACAAATTGGATTAGATTATGACTAAAAATACGATTAAAATTATTTCATCTACCTTCGCTGCATACTCAAAATTGTCATGATTTAACAAGTGCCTGATTTACCAAGTTCTTGATTGGTGATGAGTAGCTTGACAAAATACAATCCGACATTAGATGGAAAAACAACAAAATGGACGAGTTTTCTCTTCCCTCCTCGCCTCTTGTCCTCCCTCTCATCCACCCCCATCGATTATCATTATTGGCTTGTCCTCATCTCCATTACCATTAAGAAGGTGGGATTGCCCGAGCGCACCTCTGGCTTTGGCGTGTATTTGTGCACTTTGGAGAGATAGTAGTAACCAGTGTAATCATTTCTCTCTAAATGTCCTATCTCTTCTCTATCGCCCTTATAGACCACTTTAATTGAAAAATTGTGCGCCCAGCCCCAGAAAAAATAAAATCCTTCGTCCAACACAAGAGCTTCTTTAACTGCCCAAGACAATTACATCCTTATACTAGCCCGGCCATAGGATTATGGTATAACGTATATAAGTGGTAGGGGTAGGAGATGGAAGAGTGGAGTACACATTTTGCTCTTTTTGTTTCACTTTATCCCCGTAATAATATCATTTCCCTCACTCACAATCAGTGTCGATGAAGTACTTTGCATTGTCTCCCACGTACCCCCTCAATTTACATAGGAAATTACAATAACACTTTTTATACTCCGACGTGTTCACCTTATTCCTTTACCGGTGGCTACAAAGGAGAAAAAAAATGTCCCAGTCTTCTTTCCCTTAATTTTGCTCTCTCCATCTCTCTCTTTCGCTTCCTTTTTAATTTTGTTCCAACCGTAATAAGTGATGACAATGGTCGTGAACCAATTTATATAGCTCGCTGATGTGGTAGTTAAAAACCCAGTTAAGGGATAATTCTAATTCTAAGCAGTGCGACAAAGTGCCCCAGTGTAATTTCTCTTCTCTCTCTCTCTCGCTTCTCTCTCTATCTCTCGCTTCTCTCTCTCTCGCTTCTCTCTCTCTCGCTTCTCTCTCTCTATCTTTCTCTCTCCCGCTGCTCTCTCTTTCTCTCTCTCGCTGCTCTCTCTCTCGCTTCTCTCTTCTCTATCTCTTTCTCGCTTTTCTCTCTATCTTCTCTATGCCTTTCTCGCTTCTCTCTCTCTTCTCTATCTCTTTCTCTCTGTCTCTCCCATCTCTCTCTTTCTCTCTCATCTCTCTCTTCTCTATCTCTTTCTCTCTGTCTATCTCATCTCTCTCTTTCTCTCTCATCTCTCATCTCTCTCTTTTCTCTCTCTGTTCTCTCTTTTCCCCTCTCTGTTATCTCTCTTTTTCTCTCTTTTTCCCCTCTCTGTTCTCTCTCTTTTTCTCTCTTTTTCTCTCTTTTTTCTCTCGCTTTCTCTAAATTAATGCATGCTTATTCACAAAGCCGCAGCTCCTGACCCATTCACGTTTACTTATCTTCTTTACTCTTCTTCAATAAAGCTAAATAATTTCCTTTTCTCCATTTCTCGTTCAATCTATTGAAATTAACCCTTTCCCGCGTTCCTCTTGTTCTTCTTTCCTCTGTTTTTATTGTTTCCCTCTCTCTCTCTCTCTTTCTCTTAATATAGGGAGTTACATGTCATTTCCTCACACGTCTGGGACTCGCCTTGTAAAAGAATTAGATTTTGGACATGCCTCAGGTTTTGGTAGGTAAATGTTCAGATGTGAAGAGCTTGCGCGTGAAAATCGTTTCACCATTACATTTGGAGTGATAAGCATAATTGTGTAATGACTGTGGAAAACAAGCACGGACTCTTCTGGTGTCTTTTTGAGGACGTCTCTGAAGCTCTCACTTTTTAATCGTTCCCTCTCCGTTAGCTCCTACACATGTTTTTTTTTGTCTGTAATATTTTTTTCCAACTCTGTAGCCTAAATTGAATTTCCTGGTTGTTTCGTTACGATAATTACCCAAAGATGGGTTAGGTCATAAACAAAAATTCCCCGGCTTTTATACTAATTTCCATTTGATATTCCTAATGCGGATGACAGTCCGTCACTGGTAAAAAAAATTCAATTCATGAACAGTTGTATTGGGTGTAGATTTTTTTTTTTTTACCTGGATTTATATCCTTTTCCCCTGGTTATTATTAACTAATGACGGTGAGAGTATCTGAAGAGAGTCTTTGGCCTAAGAGAATCACGATGATGAAGCTTCTCCCTGGATATTTGGTACCCCTCACTCCACTACTACTACTATTAGTACTATACAATGGACAGTTCTTATAATTGAACTGCAATGAGCTGAATGTTAAGTGGGTGAGTAAAAGTAGTAAAAGACAATAGGTTTTTTCCCTTTTTTCCTCTCTCTCTTTGACGTCAACCCTTTTTTACTACACGCACACCACAGTCTTTTCCTCCTCTGTACTCTGCGAATGAATTGTAATTGTGGGAAGGAAATGTGCATAGACAGACCTTTACGTGCATATTCATATGTGTATATTACATCCGCACATAACCCTAGGGATATAAGCCCGTATTTTATTCAATTCACAGTGATTCAAGTCCCTCCGAATGGTAGAAGACTGAGGAATGCCCGTGATCAGACATAAGACTGGATTAATAATAATAAGGCGTTTTTCTTCCCTAATACTTTTCCATTAAGAAAAAGGAGAGAAGACTCCAAAGGTAAATGAATGGCGTCGGGATCTTGGTCTAGATTCCATCCTCAAGGTTCATCCTGTTTTTGAATGAAAATCTGGAGCCTTTTCTTTTTCATTGTATGTACTATGTGCATTTAATTAAATAATATTATTCCACCTATGTTTATATATATGTGTATGTACATGTGGATACACACATAGCCGGAGAACAGATCCTGTGCACACACACGCCGTCTTTGACATTCTTGCGAGATGATAACATTTAACGTGCCATGTTGTTGTTTCTCGTCAAACACAAAAGAAAATCTTCTGGTTCGGCGCAGTTTACAAGTTGTTGCTTGTCTCTCTCTCTCTTTCTCAATATTTCTCTTTCTGCCTCTCTCTATATGTCTCTTGCTTTCTCTCTTTGTCTCTAGCTTTTTCTCTCTCTATCCCTATCTTTACCTGTTTCTATTTCTCTATTTCTCTCTCATCCTCTCCTTCCCTCTCTTTATCTCTCCTTCTCTCTCCCTTTTTCTCTCCATCTTGTTTCATTCTCTCACTCTCTCTCTTTATTATCATTTTGTTTCACGAGGCCATTTGAGAAGAACAAAGGGAAATGAATGATTCTATATGTAATGTCAAACACTCCGCAAATATGCGGAGGCATGTAAAGAGACAAAGAATTCCGTTTTTCCCCCTAAAAAAAACCTCCTCTATGTTGTGTGCCGAAGCGCTCTAAGCAGTTCTCTTCAATCCAGGCTTGTTGGTTAGAGATCCATAAAACAAAACGGCGAAAAAAAGTATGAATTGAAATGTTTGGAGCGGGAAAAGTGTAGAAAAAAAGTAGATGACCAATGTCGTTGACATAAACTGTACAAGAAACTGGAAATGTTGGTCAATGGTTCGAGGAATTCCTTCGCGTAAAAGATGTATGAAAGACGGATGGACGGGAAAGAACTGAAAATAAGACAGAAGAGAGAGAGAGAGAGAGAGAGAGAGAGAATACGAAGAAGGAAGGAATGAGTGAGTGAGTGGGAGAAATGATGATTGGACTGGATTGAAGGGTCACATCACAGTAGATCCGAAGATGAAGATGAAGTCTGGCGAGAGAGAGAGAGAAAGAGAGGGAATAATAGTAATAATATTATGATTATGATGATGGGATGGAAGCAAAGGAGGCAAGCATTATCAGCGAGAGATCACGAAACGTAAGATGTATGTAATGATACAGCGGCGCCTACCATCCTAATACTGAACATGCAATAGCCAACACGCCATCCTCCTCCTCCTCCTCATCCTCCTCCTCCTTCTTCTTCTTCATTTTAGTGTCTTCTCTTGTATTTTTACATAAATGTCTTTACGTCGTATTATACTACCGCAGTCCAAATGGAGTGAGAAGATGTATAATGCGCCTATCCCTTTCTTCTTCTTTCCTTAGTTTTTTTTCCTGGTGGCTTGTATACATCCCGTATCTTCCCTTTTTTCCATCCTTTTTTCCCCCTCTCCTACATTTTACCCTCTTCCCAATTGTGTGGATGAGGAAGCGATGAGATGTGTCTGCTACACACCACACAAACTCTCCCGCATTCACACACAGTCAACAAATTGAGGACAACAAAGTATTGAGCAAACCTTCAGAAAACTTTTTTTTTTTGATGAAATTTGGCCAGCGGCAATTTCCCCGTACTTTTACTTCTTTACTTTTTTACACATAGTTTTTTTTACACATGTATTTCATGGGAACTGGAAGTCATTCTTTCTCATTCTGTAGATCATAATTGCATTTATTCATCATCATAACCAGTAAAGTCCACCCTCACAGTCTCATCAGATGTGTTGATTCAAGGATTGTATCAAGGGATACAGCACTTTATCTTGGCTACAACCCCAACAAAAGTTTCACTTCCACTCAACAAATTGCTTTACACGCCAAATAGAAATGGGATATAGCGAAAAAAAAACAGTCCAGGTTTTTTATCCAGGGAATTTGGTTCCACTTTTAATTTTTATCTATTACTGTACACACCTTCACATCTCGTGGAGTTTCACTTCTCCCCCATCATCAGCATCTTGCTTAAATGAGCAAAGTCATTTTTATCGTAGTATTCTCACACCCTTTCCATTTCCACCCCTTTCCCCTCACCCTCTCGCTCTGAGACTTTAAAGGTGTACTTACAATGCAAGAAGCTCTTGTTGCCTGACTATATTTTTTACCTTAGTGCGTCTCTACCCTCTTTGTTCAATTAATTAGCTTCATTTTCATTTGGCACATTGCATTTTTTCTCCTTTTTGTCTGAGCGTAATTATATTCACACAATTAATCCGGGCCTGGACGCTCGGACTTGGGGTCCATTATTATCCATGCTTATCTGAAAGTGTACAAAAAACTATTGCCAACGACAAAAATTTCTCAGCCACGTTTTTTTTTAACTTTTCGGAGCCTTAAGTTGAGCTCAAATACTCCGAGAGAAAGTGTTAATTCATTTGCGTTCTTTCGTCATAACATGGAACTACATTTGAATAAAGGCTCAGCAGAATAGAATAATTATCTTATACTTTATAACAGTCGTAGAAGGGTTAGGGCAAACTATTTAAATTATTTTAAATATAAATTAAATAATTTAAGCTATTTAATATAAGTTACTTTAAAGTTTTGTAAATATTTTATAACAATCTCATTACCGCATTATGCTGAAAATAAGTCAATTAAATCAAATGTAGACTTATTTTAGGAAATTATCATTTCACACCTGCCAGTTGCCAGCCTTGTCATACCGGAGACAGCGTTGAGCTACGTAAATACTCAAAATAACATAATTTGCATTTGTATCATTGTCAAGCAAGATTTTGTGCATATTTTCCTCATTTCCTACAAGAATTCAATGCATGGGACTTTAACCATAACTTAAATTCAATGCATAGACTTTAAGCATGCGCCCGAGGTAAAAAAGAGATTCTCCAATTCCCGGGACTTGATCCATATTTGTACACAAATGCCTCAACGAGTGCTTCCTCTAAAACCCGATCTCGAAGTGCCCCTAACCTTAGCCATACATCAATCCGAGTAATTACCAGAAAAATTACAACTAAAATATTTACTTGGTCTCGACGAAAACCAATAAGGCTGACGTATTGGTTTCTGGAGATGAATGGGCATGAAATGCTGTAGGTAATTACGAAAGGTGATTTAAAAAAGGGAAAAAGTGTTAGAAAAATTGTGTGAAGTCCAAGCACTGTAGAATAATAAAACAAAACTGACGGAGTCTACCCGCTTTTTTGTAAAGGTAGAAGGTTCAAGCGGAAAGAAGCGTACATATACAGAAGGAGCCCGAGTCAAGGAAAAAAAACAGGTTTCCACAACCCCCGCAAAATAAAAGGTGTTCGTGTTTCAGAAGGAGCATTCCGTCATTGTAAAGAGATGTGTGTACACATTTACGCCAACAGCAACCGTTCTACCTCGCTCACACTCATCGTCTTTTTTTAGTAATCGGGACGAAAGTGTGTCCAGAATTGGAAATTACAAGAACGCGTGCCAAAGAAAAGGAAGGCAAGGTGCTCCTGCTTTCCTTTCACACATCATCTTGTACTAAAGCTTTTTTTTTTCCTTCCTCCATGAAATACGGGGGGTTTCCTTTCCTTTACAGATGTTTCCTAAATGCGTATTAAAAGACTCCCATCTTGACACTCCAATGCAATTCCGTCTCATTTATGGCCTTTTACATGTAGGGCAAACCGTCTACATATTTTGACTCCAGAGCCCTCAGAACAAAACAGGGGGCATGCCATATATTTTATAGGACCAAGACTCCCTTGACATGTTCCTGACAAACATACAGTGATGAAGAGGCCATGAGTTATAGGGCAGAATTTTTTTTCTCCATTGAGAAATTCTTCAATTTCTTCAACTCCCCCAGAGTTTTGAGGGGTTCGAACGGTTATGGGACAGAAGCACCTGCAGCTTCCATGGCATTCTGTGGTCCTATTGGCTTCTTGACTTCGTCCCTTTGGTACAGCTTGCTATCTTTTTCCCCTAACAAAAAAAAACGGTAATGTGTTGGATGAAGTTCCATAAAGAAAAAAGAGCTTAACATTTTCAAAGTTTGTACTTTGTCAATTTTAAACTGTTTTTTTTTCAATTAGTCAGCGAACCGTTGAGGATGAACTCCTTTCCTGTACCTCCACTTTTTCTTTTTTACTTCCTCTCTTAATAAATTCACGAAAGTTCGGCTATCTCCACCTTTCTATGTGGTGACAGGCAAGAGGATGAGACTATGGGCATGTGGAGAGGAATTGAAGGGGGGGGAGAAGAGCACGTCTCAAAAACAATGGTGGGGTAAAGTGCGCCTTTTTTTTAAAGATTATTTATTTACTCACTAAATAAGCCATTGTCGTTATTTACAAGAAGGAAAAAAAAAATTAACTAAGGAACGAGTCATGAATTGTTCCACACACCTCAGGTGAATTTTTTGGTTCCCCTTCCCTTCCTTTTAATACCTATTTTTGCGTACCTCCACGTAGTAAAAAGGGGACTATGGTAAATAACATGGTAAATATGTTATAGACATGTAGGTACACGTGTAAGCATGTCTTTGTAATTACCTGCCTTGTAATCCCCGAGTTCCTTTCCGTGCTCTGACCCTTTCTTCCCTTTCAACAACGACGAGTATATGATCTACCTTCATCTGCCTTTCCACCATCTCCTCTGTAAATAAATGTACGCTGATTAGCATTTTTTTTTTTACTTCATTTCAAGAATGATGAGTCATGTGCGACGTAAAAATCCTAAGACAATGTGTTGCTTCAAGCCGTCCAATTAGGTGCACTCACAGAGCAGAGGAGCAAGTCCCAAAAAATGTATACTTATGGCTTTGTCCACACATAAAAAGGAAGAGGTGTAGCAGGGTGAAAGTCCCCAAAAAAAATGTTTTGCACCTGACAGAATTCATAAACTTGGGCCGTTTTATTTACATTGATCAATATGTGGCTGGGTTGTAAATGGGATTTAGTTCAAATGTGACCAGACATGAGTGCCGAGTGCCATACAGGTACGATGCTTCTTTGAATTTCCCACTTAATTTCTTAATAAATAGAAATACTCGTGTTTATACCCAATAATACAAAAAATAATTAAAAAAAGGTTTAAAAATGCTTAAGAGCAATTCCAGCTAAACGAAAATAAATTGGACGTTATTTAAACCCATTTAGGTTTGGAAGGCTTTAAAAGCCCCATTTAAAACCGGGGCGCTTGTTCAGAAATGAACTTAAACCCTTTTAAAACTCAATACCCAATCCCAAAAAAGGTCCTCTTTTCCTACCCATATAGATAAGGAGGCACCAAATACTCTCGAAATGGGAAACGTGCAAGCTTTTACCAAATAACTTTTGATCCCGTGTTTAGATACCAACTCCTTTGCTGTCCCTGAGATCGTCCCTCTGATTAATCTTGCCATTTCATAAAAAAATACATTTCCATTGAAGACATCAATAAAACATATCAACAGCTCAAGCGCCTCAAACATATTTAGTCGTGTGTATGACGGGGAGAAAAACTTGTGGCTAAAGTATACATTTGCGAGCTGGAGTGCGAGAATACGCTCACTCACCTTGTTAATCATCTGTTTGTTTATTTATTTAGGCAAGATGATGCAGGAAAAGATCTCTACCTACAGGCGGACTCTCTCTCCTATCCTCTTTTGTTTCTTTTTCGTTTGGTGCGAGACAAACAGGGACAGAAATCATACAAGTTGTTTTATGCCCACAATTACCTCAGTAAAACTTGTACCCAATGAAAGTAAGTACGCTTAGGTATGCTTGAGTATATTTGAGATTTTTTATGAACTACATTAATGACTGTGCAAAGAGTCTGGTGACCATACAAGACAGCTCGCGTGATCTATGAGTCTACGTTTTTTTCTTGTCTCCCCCTCTCTCTCTCTTTCTCTTTCTCTGTCTCTTTCTCTCTCTGTCTCTCTCTTTCTCTCTCTCTCTTTCTCTCTCTCTCTCTCTCTCTCTCTCTCACTCTTTCTCTTCCTTTCATTTATTCGTTCTGCTATTTGTCTCTCTTACAAATTATTCTGCCACGTTCTCTCACGTTCTCCTCATTTGGGCCTCTTTTCCGTTTCTAAATTTTCCTTGCCCTCTTGTACAGTTTCTTTTTCCATTTTCTTCGAATTTCACTCGCACGTCCCTTGTTCTTCTCCTTTCCTTTTCTCCTTCCTCATTTGACCCTGCTTTTGCATTTGTACAAGTGTCTCTCTGTTTGTTTTTATATTTATTTATGCTTTTTTCTGTAATTTTCATCCGTCTCTCTAGATTTTTGCATATTGTTTTTTTCTTTCTCTTTTAATGTTTTAATTGCCTGCGATTAAGACCGTGATTGCCTTCGATTTTCTTTGTCTCTAAATTTTTTCTTCCCCCTTTCAAATGTATTTCTCTTTTTATCTGTTAATTGTTTTCTATTTCAATCTCTACGAATTTGCTCTTTTATTTCTCTGTCAATTATATCTTTCTCTTTCTCTCAAGTTTCTCCTTTTTCACTCTCTCGCTCAACTATCTCGTTTTGCTCTCAATTGTCTCCCTTTTTTCGTTCGCTCAATTGTCTCTCTTTGCACTCAATTGTCTCCCTTGACTCTCTCTCTCAATTGTCTCTTTTTGCTCTCCATTTTTGCTCTTTTCTCTCTCTCAATTGTCTCTTTAGCTCTCAATTTACTCACTTTTCTCTCTCAATTGTCTCAATTGCTCTCCATTGTCTTCTTTTTCTCCCTCAATTGTCTCCTTTTGCTCTTAATTGTCTTCCCTTTTTCTTTTACTCAATTGTCTCTTTTTGCTCTCCATTTTCTATCTTTCTCTCTCTCAATTGTCTCTGTTTTCTCTCAGTTTTCTCTCTCAATTGTCTTATTTTGCTCTCAATTTTCTCCCTTTTCTCTCTCGCTCTCTAAATTTTATCCTTTTGCTCTAAATTGTTCTTTTCTCTCTCTCATTTGTCTCGTCTGACTCTCAATTTTCTCCCCTTTCTCTCCATCAATTTCCCCCTCTTTCTCTCTCTGAATTGTCTCCAGTTTTTCTCTCGAAATGTCTTTCCTCCAATGTTTCCTTCGCTTTCTCTCTCCATATCCTCTTTACGTACTCCTATTCGGTTTCTTTCTTCTCCGTTCTCTTGTTTTCGCTTTCCCATTGCCACGTTTCGTCTCGCTTATGCAAGACGCTTCCCTTTCTCTCTCTCTCTCCGTTTCTTCTCTCTCTCTGTCTCTCCCTTTTTTTCTCCCCCTCCCATTCGTCTCTCTAAATTCTGCCCACCGCATTTTGTATCTTTCAGCCCACGTAATTTTCATCTTGCTTCCTAATCCTTCCCATCCTTTCTCATCACAATTGTCCGTTATCTGTCTCTCTCTCTCGCCTGGATCTAATTCTTTCCCTCTCGGATGTCTCCGTCTAAGGGCTATTGCTGTAGCTACCCCCTCAAAAAAATAAAAGACGGACAGGGCAAAACGACAAGGAGTTGTCCCTGACAGAGAGAATGAGAAGGAGATGAGTATCTGTGATGCAATGTGTATAAGTCTTCTGGCTGGAGTCTCCAGACATAGATTATGATGTAACTGAGAGTTGTATATAGTACTTGGTATAATATTGCCAGTCTTAAAAAAGGACTTGATGGACTTTCTTTGCTCAAAGAAAAGTTTATGTAAGTACCCAGGCAAAAAATGGAAGGATGTATAGTATGAAGTTTATATTGTAAAGAGAGAGAGAGAGAGAATAAGAAGTTTTTGTCTTTTTAAACCCCCTAAAAAAGGGAAGGAGTGAGGAAGCGGCGTCAAAATACAATATATATTCACAATGGTGGGAATTGACGAGCCCCGGAGAGGGAGAGACATGAAGGATCTTTTGAAGGGGGAGAGAGAAAGTGGGGGAAAGTCATACATTTTTATCTTGGGAGAAAGAGGAACAACAAAGACGATTATGAGGACGGGCGTCTCTTCATCTTCATCTTATGATGATGATTATTATTATAGTTTCTATATTTTACGTATCAGAGATCTCTCTGGGAACCTAAAAAAAATCCATCCCCTTTGTTTTCTTTCCCTTCCTTCCTTTCATCAACTTCATTGTCTTTTATCATGGACCTCATCTCTACCCGCCACTTTCTCCCGGGGGCGGTGACTGATTTTTTTTCGGGAGGAGTTTACTTTCTCCTGTATTACTTATTTATTTTTCAGACATTCTCTCCGCACCTTGTTTTTCCCTGTGATTGCTCCTCCCTTTTTTTGGTAGGAGTCTTAATTTTTTTTTGGAGGACGTAATTTCCGGTGTAAAAATATTTCCTTGGGGCGGTTTGATCCCTTTGATTTCAAGATTGGTGTTTGTAGCGACATTTCCAGGAGGCATTAATTTTTCGGATTTATTTTCTGCTTCTATCACTATCACATTTTTTATTATTTTACTTTTTAATTGATTGTTTATTTCTTGTACTTTCTCTCTGATTGTCTTTTTATTCTTTCTATAATTTTCTTTCTTCCATTTGCTTTCGCTTTGTCTTTGTGCCTTTTTCTGGTTCATTGTACCTTCTCTGACTATCCAGTTTGCTCCTTGTTTAGTACTTTCTCTAACTAATCTATTTTTATCCTTTTGTCTTGCTTTCGCTCATTTTTCTCCCATTTCTCCGACTATTTATCTTTCTCTCGATTCCTCTGTCGGCTTTTCTCTCTTCTTTTGGGTTTCTTTTGTGTTTTTGCTTTCGTTATTTATCATTTTGTCTCATTTTGGTTTTCTCTTGTGATATCTCTCGTCTTTATTTTCTCTCGTGAATTCTCTTTTTCTCTCGTTTTTATTTTCTCTCGTGAATTCTCTTTTTCTCTCATTTTTATTTTCTCTCGTGAATTCTCTTTTTCTCTCATTTTTATTTTCTCTCGTGAATTCTCTTTGTCTCGTTCTTTATTTATTTCGTTATTTCGTTATTTCTCTTGTTTTTTATTTCTTTCGTTATTTCTCTTGTTTTTGATTTCTTTCGTGTTTTCTCTCGTTCTTTTTTTCTCTCGTCATTTCTCTAGTTTTTGTTTTCTCTCGTAATTTCTCTTGATTTTGTTTTTCTCCTGAATTTTCTCGTTTTTCTTTTCTCTCGATTTTTCATGATTTATCTTGTTTTTGATTTCTCTCGTTTTTGTTTTTTCGTGAATTCTCTTTTTTTTAAATTCTCTCGTTTTGTTTCGTGATTTTTCTCGTTTTTTTCGTGATTTCTCTTGTTTTTTTCGTGATTTCTCTCGTTTTTATTTGCTCTTGTAAATTCTCTTTTTCTATCGTTTTTGATTTCTTTCGTGATTTCTATCGTTTTATATTTGTCTCGTCATTTCTATTTTTTATCGTTTTTGCATTCTCTCTTGTCTTATCTTTTTCTAATGTTTTGCTTTCTCTCTCTTTCCCGTTTTATCTCTTGGTTTTCCTGTCTCTTTTTCTTTGTTCGTTCTCTCTTCCTCTCTGGTTTTGCTTTCTTCCTATTTCGCCTGTGATTCCCCTCTCTGTTGCCCTCTCTTTGGATAAATCTCTTTGGCATTAACTTTCTCCTTCTCTCCCCCTTTTCCTCGCCTTTTTTCTCTGTTTGGCTCCATGCTTTCTCCATCCTCGTCATTTCCCCTCAGGCAAATTCATTGTCATTTCTCCCCCAAAAAAAACTAAATTCACCCTCCTCCAAAAAATTCCTTATTGATCACCGCCAAAATTGTTTCTTGTTCACACAAATTCCTCTCCTCTTCCCACATGACAAGGTAAAGACAAGCTGGAGAGAGGATACGGAATTTTTGGGAGGATCCCCTCAGCAGCCTTGGATTAAATAAACGCGCCATATTATTACAGAGATTTGAGTATGCAAACAAAAGGATTTTGTTTAGTTAGCCCATATTCCCCTCTTTACCCGCCTCGTCCTCTCCCTCCCTTTTTGCGGATGCTCCAATTCCCCCCGGAGGCTGGGGAATTCTGCAAACACGTTGACTCATCCTCCTTGTTTGTTTTTTCCTGTTATATACACAAATATATAGCTATACACAAATATGTAAACATGCATTACTTTCAACACATGAAGCATTCCTTCCTTTGCCTAGTTAAATGGAGCAGGATAGACTCATTTTTTCTCTAAATTCCAAGCGCGTGCGGGACAAAAACAAGTTGGGGAAAATTGGTGGTTTACATATTATATAGAAAAATGTGTTTTTAATTTGAAAATTGTACAATCACTCCCGGAAAAGGTCGGGAAAGGTTTCGTAATGGGAAAACGGGGAAAATGAATACGATTTTTTTAAATTTAAAAAAAGCGACCTCACCACAAAAAGCCTCCCGGCCCCGAAAGAGATTGTTGCTCCCGTATTTGCCCAACACTTTCTGGTGTGACTGCCTTTATGAAATTATTGGGAAATAACCGGAGCAAATCTGATCATTTCCATTCGGGAAAAATTTGAATTTGGAATGCAGTCGAACCTCTCTATAACGGCTCCCCTTAAATCAGCATATTCACACCGTTATAAAGAAAAACCGTTATAGAGATCAGAAATGTCTATCTTAGCAATTGGAGAAAGTTTTTGAGGGAAGTATTTGCAGCCACCGGTATAGACAGAGAACCGTTTTAAGGGAGCCCGTTATAGCAAGGTTCGACTGTAGCTCTTTCCCGTTTAATCATCCATTGTTATAATGTCGGATACAAGGGCTGGAGAGAAAAAATGGGCTAAAGGTACAGTGAACTTTCTCTATAATTTAGCAAAAACCCTTATAGACTTATCCTTATAGAGGCAGACCGACAGAGGAAATAATACTTGACCGTTATAGAGAAATACTTTTAATGGCGGGGGATTCAAAACACACCAATAGACAAAGCACGCTAGTCACTAGTCGGTATAGAGAAATAAAATGGCAGGGATTCAAAACTAAAGAAACAATCATTATAGAGAGCAAACTATGGGACGGCGTGGTGTAAAACCGCTATAGGGAAATATACCTATTGGCGGGGGGATTCAAAACTTCCCCGTGGTTGAGTAAAATCCGCTACAAAATAGCTGTTACAGTTGATTCTCTCTATAATGGGTCTCCCTATAACGGTTTTTGCACTACAGTGGAGTCTCTCTATAACAGTGTCCAAGGGAACCCAAAATTTTGCTGTTATAAAAGAAATGCTGTTATAGAGA
>JAQGBT010002605.1:0-23179 GCA_034698585.1 Disparrhopalites patrizii | reverse complement strand
AGGATAGAGAAAGAAAAAGAGAGAAAAGAGAAAGAAAAAGAGAGAAAAGAGAAAGAAAAAGAGAGAAAAGAGAAAGAAAAAGAGAGAGAAGGAGAACGAAAGAGAGAGAGAGAGAGAAAGCTAGGAAAGCGGGTAAAAAAGGATAAAGGAATGTTAGAGGCAGTGAAAAAAATACATTAGCCCGGGAATGTCTAGTGACTTGGAAGTACTTTTAATGGAGAGAACAAGGAGGAAAAGATTGCCACTTGTTCAAGTCCTTGTGTCATCTCTGTTACAAACACACACACACATATGTACATACATACACTTTTCTGTCTTTCATGTCCCCAGCCTTACTTGAGCTCTCTGTGCCAGACAGGAGAAAGAGAGAGAGAGAGAGAGAAAGAGAGCAAGGAGCATTAGCCCATAATTTACTTCTCCCTCCATCTACTTTCCCTTCTCCTTCTACCACTCTCTCCCCGCGTTTAACTTGACACACTCACCTCGATACCTTCTTGATTAACTTCCTCTGAGGGATAAATCTTGTAAACCCCACTCACGCCATGACCCAGTGTCTGAATATCCCCGCAGTCCTTTGGGAGATCTGAAGGGAAAGAAAAATAGACAAAAGAAAAAAACCATCGATTATTGAGCACGGCGCAGTCTTTTGAATTCCTGTGGGGGGAGGATCGAGACGATCGAGAACGTGAAACAGAGGGGGGTCTCATGGAAAAGGAAGAGGGAGTATAATTGAGTGAATTCCTCCAAAGAATGTAGCTCAGAGAGGCGGAAGCGGGACAGGAAAAGGAATTGCACAAAAGGGGACTCCAAATCAGCGAGAAAGTCAAGCTAAAAGGAGAAAAAGGAAGTAGTGGCAAATACACGAAATCAGAAGGAAAATAAGAGAAAATATCAGACATATGGGAGACGGAAAACGACAGCTCGACAAGATAAAACACTTATTGTTAGACGGAAAGAAAGCCGGATGAAGAAAAGTCAGAGAAGATAAGGAGAATGCCAGTCATAAAAAGGAGAAAGCGTCAGCAAAAGGAATTCAGTCAAAAAGTAGAGGGAGACAGTTAGGAAAAACGAGAAAGTCGGACAGAAAATGGAGAAAGTCTGACATAAAATTATAAAAACGGATTGAAAGTCGGACAGAATAGGACAACGTCGAGCAAAAAAGGCGAAAACTTTGACCAGCATGCCATAAAAAAGGAAAAGTTGGAGATAAAGAATGGAATGGGACTTTTGGCAAAAAGAAAGTGGTTAATACTGCAGTAAAAATCATATTACAGAGATATTGTCGAGCATACAGAGAATATAAACACAAAAGACTGGACGCAGTAAAAGATGAGGAATTCCAAACACAAAGAAATAATTCAAAGAGAAATGGAGAAAGACGAAAAAATATAGTTGAAATAAGAGAAAATGGAAGAAATGAAGTAGGAACAAGAGATAAAAATTGTATAAAAATGCGTTTACATCCAATCGACTTAAATTGGTACAACGATCAAAATATGACACCTAAGCAGGAAAAGAAAAATCATAATAATATTACATAAAAATATGGAAAGATAATTATGACCAAATATCCTAACTCACTTTCTTCTCCCAAAATACTACTCTCATTAATACCATGCCAGGGCAAGAAAAAAAGGGTTTCCATTATTTTTCGTATTCTCGCTATCGACCACAGAAAGAGTACAAAACAACTTTTTTCCGCGTACGTTCCCTACGTTTTTTCCCCTGCCTTGTAATTAATAGGATAACTTTCTCAATTTATTTTCATTCTTCCAAAGCCCTCTCATCCGAGCGGGGAAGAGTCTTAATTTACTGCATCGTATTTATTTTGAAAACGAATGCCCTGTCTCTCTCTCTTCATATAGATAGAGTGCACACGTTGAGTGTAATTCCCACTTAATTTCCCCTCATGAATTTTTTTCCCTGGGCTTTTATCGCTTCTCTATTAACTAGCTACCATTAGTCTTTAACGGGGAAAATAAAAAAACAAGACGAGTTTTTCAGTCTCTTCACTTCCTTTGGTGGTAAAGGTATCCAAAAAAATCAAAAACAGTTCCCCATTGAAAAATAAGCATATTGTAGGTGATTCTCATCCCTTCTGGTCGCCAGGGTGGTTTCGATAAATAATAACTAATAATAATAATTTAACTTATTAGTGCAATGCTGATGTGAGCTGAGCTGGCTCGGACATAGACGTCTCTTGACGGCTTTTAACGCTAAGACTTCAATAAAGCCTCGAGCTGCTTTCTGTTCGCACAAATTCTATTATTTCTACTTTGTGCTTTTCTACATTTATTTTTATACTCGCGTATTTATCTGCTTTGACTTTTTTTAAGGACTTTTTCTTGCTTTTGCCACAAGACTTATTTATTATCGTATCTACCGTGAATCTGGCTACCTACCCTCAGAACATGTAGAAAGGTTGAGAAGATTGATTTGATTTTTGAGAGGAAAAAAATTCAAATAATAAATCCTTTGGAGCGTGTCTGAGTGTTTATGAGTGAGGGACCACATGGTACGGTGTGAGACGGGATATGAGATAGAAAACAGGTTGTGTAAGATGTATTCGAGGAAGCTTCTCCACAATAATTTACAAAGCGAGGCTTTCTCCGCCTCCACACGTATGTAAGTACGTGCAATGAATGGAGAAGAAGGAAATGCGAGAGATGGTTCAATTTCTCCGGGCATTTTTCTTTCATCTTTATCTGTCGCTCTCTCCCTCGCTCTTCCTCTTTACTCTCTCCAAATGCTCTTACTTTCTTTTTTCCCCGCTGGTCTATTGTCCCTTCTTTTCTCACTTCGAAAAAGAAAGCACCAAACACGAAATGAACGAGAGAGAGAGAGAAATTGAGGGA
Organism: Disparrhopalites patrizii; assembly: GCA_034698585.1. NCBI lineage: Eukaryota > Metazoa > Arthropoda > Collembola > Symphypleona > Sminthuridae > Disparrhopalites > Disparrhopalites patrizii. The sequence goes on along the minus strand of JAQGBT010002605.1, from coordinate 20,324 downwards.
GGACTTTGTTCTAATATCCTATCATTCGTACACCATTAACTCGCACCAAGTCCATCTGTCATCTAACGTTCAATTATTGTGATAAAAAAGGAGAAAAAGACAAAGCCAATGGGGAGACAGAAAATGGCGTGTATCAATACATAGACCAAAAAGAAGAGGAGTGGCCGGAAAAAGCCTATAGGGAGGGGAAGAGAACTACACGGCAAGTGAAGGATCCCGAGAACTAAAAGAAAGAGAGAAACCAAAAGTCCGAGAAAGTGAGAAACAAAAAGAGGGGAAGTATGAGAAACGTAAGGAGAAACCAATGGAGTGAATGAACAAAAGATACACCAGAATAAAGAGAGAGAGACCATAAGAGATCAAAGAATCCGACGGAAGCAAAATAGCGGGGGAAAGGGAAAAGGCAAAAGAGAATACGTGACAGAGAAGGGCATCCTGAGAATCAGTCAAATCGGTACAGAAAAATGGAGAAAGTCAAAGCAAGAACCAATAGAGGCCAAGCGGAAGCAAGCAAATTGAGAGATGAAAATGAAGTTGACAAAGACAAAGTTGCATATAGAATGCGAGAGCGAGAAAACGGGTGAAAAAATTAGAGACAATAAAAAAAAGAGTCATGGGAAGAGAAAATGTGAGTGACAAAATGAAAGAGAAAATGGGAGAGAAAATGAGAGAAACTAAATTAAAGATAAAATGGGAGTGAAATTGAGAGAAACTAAATTAAAGATAAAATGGGAGTGAAATTGAGAGAAACAAAATGAAAGCGAAAAATGAGAGAGACAAGATGAAAGAGAAAATGGGAGGCAACGAAAGAGAAAATGAGGAATAAAAATTAAAGAAGAAAAGGAGAGAGACCAACGAAAGAGAAAATGGGAAAGACAAAAAGAAAGAGAAAATGAGAGAGATAAAATGAAAGAAAACGAGAGACGAAATGAAAGAGAAAATGAGAGAGATAAAATGAAAGAAAACGAGAGACGAAATGAAAGAGAAAATGAGAGAGATAAAATGAAAGAAAACGAGAGACGAAATGAAAGAGAAAATGAGAGACGAAATGAAAGAGAAAATGAGAGATAAAATGAAAGAGAAAAGAGAGAAACTGACCAATACAGATCCAACTTCGCCTCTCTCTTGCTGTTCCTTGTCCCATATTTTTTCTGAAAAGCTCACCCCATTTTCCTTATCATTTGTTCCTTCTCTCACACAATTTACTCGTGACCATTGTCTTATTCCTTTTTGTCAGTAGAACGACCTCGAGAAAGCTAGTAAAGGAAAAAATCCCCAAAGAAGCGCAAGCTGTCAACAAAGATGGCCATATAAGCGAATGGTGTATACGGGATTCGATCTGACGAACTGTTGCTTGTAATTATATTATCATTCGTCCAACCACCACATTCTATGGGCATTTCGTCGGGGCGGAGCAACACTGCTACCCGAGATTTCTTTGACGTCCCTGAAAAGTAGGTAACTCTAGATTTTTTCATTTTTTCCTTGTTCTTACCCTCTCCCCTCCATCATTCAGTCAATATCTAGTCTACCGTCTACAATGATTTCCCCTTTAAATCTTTTGTGTAAGCGGTATTTCCCCGATTTCCCCATACTCCCCGTGGTTTTTCCTCCCGTTGTTTGCTCCCAGAGAGTGTGAGGGTAAGCTGAGAGTATGGATTTGATGTGAAGATATGTTTGTGCTGATGCCTCTCTATTTTCCCCTTTGATCATCCCCGTGCAAATAATGAGAGAGATGGATTTGAAGGAGGACGGACGGGTTTGAGAATGTTTGTTTGATGGTCCACGTTCCTATAATGCTTCCCCGGGAAATCCTATAGAGGCGGGGAATGTTCCTAGAAATTAATTCGCCAACTATACATATGTACATAACTGGGATCATAAAGAGCTCGGGGGTCCCGTCATGAATTATAACCGCTGCAAAATACACAGACACACGCGGAGCCTCCATTTATTTTTTTAATGAGAGGAAAAAAAGGCATGTGTACTGAAAAGGGACGAATTCCTCGGGGGATACGAGACTTTTTTTCCCCTGGATCAATTTTAATCAAGCGAGGTTATTACGGGAGAAAATAATAGGCGACTAATAATTCACGTATTACTATATAGTTGAGAGCGGCAGAGGTATTTAGTCTTCTGGGTAATTTCCAGTGTTTCAGAGGGGTTTCGTGAACATTGAAGATTATTTTTCCCTCCGTCCATATTTCTACAGCTTCTCCGACAGAGAATGTAGTACAAGAGGAAATCGGGCCCAATTTCCTTTTTTTTTCTTGTTAAATAAAATATTTAATACGATTAAGGATGAACTAATTTTCTTTTAAGGGAATCTTGACTTGTATACTGCTCTGACTTTCTTCATGTGCGTCAGTGTATACAGACATATGCATGACTTTCTCCGTTTCTTCTTTGTGAACAATTTATTTGAACAAACCCCGAGGTTTGATTGGCTCTCTTTTTGGATCTTCCATAGCCATTGCTTTACTCCTTTGGGATTTCAGCTTTGATTGACTTTTTTTGAGCAATTTTTTTGTATTCATGACAAACTATCTTGTAGCATGAGATGAGAATTCCCTCGGGGATTTTTCTACTCATTAAAATATGCTTTGACCTACTCAGATCAGGAAATAATTATTTTTGGTCTAAAATTAGCACACTAACAAGTCTTTTACTTTGTATTCAACCATTCTACTACCTACAAAATTTTCCTGCAAGCCGGCAATGAACATTTTCTTGAGCTTTTCCTTAAAAAAGATGGTTGCTAAAACAGAATTTACACAAAAAAAAAAAGGATTTCTCCTATCCGCGTCCCTTTTCCTCCGTCAAACAACGGTATTTCTCTCAATATCCCCCTTAATAATTGGATGGAATTCAATCACTTTTGAAGAAAGTTCCCCCTTTTTCATCTTCTAAAAGGATCCACTTGAGAAGTTTTCAACTCTTCATCCCCCCGTTTTTTGTCATTTTTCCTCATTAACCCAATGCCTTTATTGCCTCCGTAATTGTGTTCCACAACCGCCGACTCGTGGTTTTTTTTCTCTTCCTTTTCCACCCTTTCTCTCTACTATGTCTTGTGTAATTTGTAATGGAACCACTAAAGGACTTCCTTTTTGGAGGGCTACCCCATAATCCTTATATGGCGGCGTGAAATAAAGAAAAAAGTGACTAACTGCTACAGCAACTCGTACAAAGGCCAAAGCACTTGGAAAAGTTTTTATTCCCACAAAAAAAACAAAGTTCTGCCTTCTGCCCTCCTCCAACAAGCTCATTTTGAAAGGGGACAAGAGATAGGGGGAAAGTTTTTCTTGTTTTCTTCCACCATCCTAAAGAGGAGGATGGAGGAGGAGGCGGAGGAGGAGGAAGAAGTTGGAGGAACAGAAGTTGAACAAATTACAATGAAGAAAAACAAGGAACTCTGATTCTCCAGCATGTAATTGCATTCCTCCTACACACATGTGTAACAAATCTTGATTTAGCCTAGGACAAATTCAAGCCTGGCTGTTCTCCTGCAGAGCGACGCCACTCACATTAACATGGAGATTCTTTATACGTCTTACTTCATTCATAAAGAATCCCATGTGGCCCTCAATGGACGGATATGATCATACAAGTTGTAGTACCTACACCTGTTAGTACCAATGCAATGACGTCATCCAAAACTATTGAAGCTGAGCCCCAAAACAATTGTTTACTTGAGCCAATCCTGTATACTCCATGAAAATAACAATGTCCATGATACTAGTAGGATTTAACCACCGAAATATTTCGTTCAATTTCTCCAATCCCCTTCAAACTTGAAATGCCTTTCAAATAACTTCGCAAACCCATAAATATTTGCGCAGAACATTAATACTAGATGATGGAAAGAATTAGAAGCTGCCAGAATTGATAAAGCAAAAAAAAAGAGCCTTAGGTACATATGTGCACTTAAAAGAAATAAAATTCTAATAAAATAAAAAGAAATACTTCGTCAACAAATTCAGATGATTCAAAATCATTTCCCCACATATGTACACATGGAGAAATATGTGGAGGAAACATTGGAATTTTATAACCAGCAGAATGAGAGGGGGAAATGCGAGGCAAAAGAGATAGAAAATGAGAAAAACATGGAGGAAAGGAAAAGGAACGAAATGAGATGGGAAAATCCCGGAAAGAAAGATAAAAAAAATGAGAAAGAATGCCGGAAAGGAAAAGAAAGAAAATGAATGGAGAAAATGCCGGAAGGAAATAAAAATTAATGAAAAAAATTCTGAAAAAGACACAAAATGAGGGGAGAAAATGTGGGAAAACAAGAGAAGAAAATGCGTGAAACAAAGAGAAACGGAAAGAAAATATGTAAATTCGAGGAAGACAGAAAAAGGGAGACAAACTGAGAAAAAATGTCGGACAGAATAAGAAACAAAATGAAAGGAAAAATTCGGAAAAGCAAAATATAAACATGAAGGATGAAACTACGTGAAATATAGAGAAAGAAAAAGAAAATGAGAGATGCAATTTCGAGAACTAGGGAAAAGAAAATGAGATGGTCAATGAAGAAAAACAATAAAGAGAAAGTTTGCAGTCAAACCAAGAGAAATAGAAAAACGAGGAGGAATAAAAAATAAATACAAACGTTCAGTAATACATAGAAGCGCATCCGGAGAAAGCAGAGGGATTGTGCAAGAGGAAAACAGACAAAGATAAGAAGGGAAAGTTGAGAGAGAGAGAGAGAGAGAGAGAGAGAGAGAGAGAGATGAGAAGAAGAAAACAAAAGGGGAGAAAGCATTTTATTTCTCCGAACCATTTATCAGTCCAGGACGTGACGCGCAGAGGACAGAAAGGTTGGGAAGCTTTGAGGAACTAGCCGTCTCCCTGGGTGAAGTTGTTGTTGTTGTTCCTCCTCCTGATGATGATGTGCCTCCTGACGATGAAGGAAGAGTGGACAGCAATCCAGAAGAGGATGAAGTCGACGAATGAGAAGAAGAAGAGATGATGGTGTTCTCATCTGCCAACATGCTATTCCCACCGCTCACATTTCTTAATAGGACAGGGAGTCCTTGTAGTTTGGTGGAAGGCTCCTGTCGCAATGCGTAAATCGTGCGGTTTCCCATCTCTGCCATGGCTGTCATCAGATTCTCCTCCGACTTCTGAAATGCTCGACCACCAAAAGGCAAAATACTTCCAATCAACGTCTCATTCTCTCAACATGTGTTAAAATATGTGGGTACATCCTATCTACTTTTCTACGTCCATACACATGCACGGCCCATGAAACAACGTGGCTTGAGTTACTTTTTATTTATTTCTTCTGACCTTGTACCTCATCTCCACATGCCTGGAGATAAAATTCATTATTTGGATACATTGCTTCGTGTCATTATTCCCTTCGTCCTTTAAGAACCAAAACTGACCCAGTCCTTATAGATTCCTTATGTACTAATATGATAGTCAGTTTTGGTCCTTAAACGATGATAGGCAAACATTTCTGACGCAGTTTAATAAACGTCCAAAAAATAAGTCAAAACTGTGCTTAGCAAAGAGCTTAATCAATGCATTAAAACTGGGGAGAAATAAAAAGTAAAAATAACATCAAGGGAAATAAGATGCATTACACGTGGGCCATCGAGGATAACTGTGCTCTGCATGTGGGAAAAAAGGAAAGGAGTTTGCAATGGAAGTGCCATGCAGTTTTAAAAGGGAAACCGCATTTAAAAAATTGCATTTACGATCACAACACCATTTCTTATCCATGTGTATACGTATGAGGGGCTCGAAGTCAAACCAGTCTAAGTCCATCGGAACAAATTTTACAAGAAGCGCAAAAAGCTACGGATAGCAAAACAAATTGGTCAAACGTTTTGCCTTGGACATACCCAATATGTGTAGTCCCATACAGGCGGGTGGACTTACGCTGCTGTGGCAACGAATACGCGGTGGACCTAGCCTGGTTTGGCAATGAACCTAATTTACGGGCGGGTTTATATTGTGTTTATGCTGTGTGAACACACATACACTGGTTTATTTGAAAGAAAAATATCATTTTCGAAATTATGGGACTTAGTCTGGTTTGACTCCGAACGCTTCATATATGTGTGTACACATCAAAGAGGAAAAAGGGGGACAAATCATAAGGCAAATTCTCCCATTAACATTCTGAATGCGTCCAAAGTTCCGCGTTAGTTGAGACGGTCACCATTACTACAGATGCAGATGGTATTGGTTTGAATTGGGAAATCCATATTAATGTTTTCCCTGTTAAAAAGGACTGCGTAAAAATACCATGTGGTTGTGGCTAAATGTATGACTTACATGTTCTTTTAAGTACTACGAAGGATATGAAATAGCCATGGAATATTTCTGAACAAGGTAATTTCTACCACAAGGCTTCCTTATTCCTTTCAAAGCTTTTTTTTTTTTACTTTCCTCGAAGAAAATCATCCTCAAAAGATTTGAAAGACAAGAGGAAGTGGATGACTTTTTTTTTGGAGACTTTCCCCCCACTGTTGGAGTCATGTAAAGCAAGGAAGAATCTAAGTACGGTAGTAATCACACTAAAATGTTCCTCCTCCATTTTATGGTACAACTTCGAAGGACGAATCGTCTTTCCCCCAACATCCGGAGGGATGTGTAAAGCAGAACTGGAAGGAGTTGTCGTTTTTTCTCTTTTACTGGGAATAAGAACAATGTATAGGATTGTCAAGTGAGAGAGTGAAAGTGGAGAAAGTACGAAAATATATAGGTTTATCCTTTTCCTCCGCCCTTTGATCACATGTTGGAACAAAAATAACATTTTTATACATGTGCATATACATAGGAGCGTGGGAAAACACACCTAGAAATCCCTCCCATTTCGTCTTTCCCCACTTCCCTTCGACTTCCCAGATTCTCCTTGGCCTTCAAAAGACTTTCTCCAGAGCTCGGGATCCTTCTCGTGTTTCTAGTATTACGCTTGTGCTTCCGTTTCCTTTGCATTTTCCCTTTCAAATCATGTGGGCTTCCTTCTCCCAGAATGGTTTTTTGACACTTTCCCCACTTTCCTTCTTGCTGTCTTGCTTTCACTTACGGATTTTCTCTTTCACTCTCTTTTCCTTTGTCATATTGCTTTCACTCAAGGACTTTCTCTTCCACTCTCTTTTGTTTTGTCATATTGCTTTCATTCGCGTATTTTTGTCACGACAAAAATATTCACTGCATCTGTAGTATATGTTTAATAGTTATTTTAATTTCTTTCTTTCTAGGGATTGATACGTTTTTGAGTTTTTTTAATTGTATAGTTTTTTAAACATATAATTATTTTGCCTAATATACTAAAACCAAAAGGGAAGATGTCAATCGATCTTTCCTAAATGCCTTCGTTTTTCTTGTCATTTTCCCTCATTCGCTTTCTCACGTTTTTCTTTTCCGTTCTCTCTCGGGCTTTCCGATTGCTTTAGAGGCCAGACTTCTCTCTTTCCTCTCGGTCTCTTGCTTTCACTCACTATTTGTCGTTCCAGTGTTTGTCTCCTGGGTCTTGCGCTAATTTTTATTTCGTTTCTAAATATTCTTTTGTAATTTCTGTCTCCCAATTTTTTGAACGTTTTTTGCTTGCACTCATAAATGTTAATCAAATCAAATCAGATATGCATTTTTTTTATTTCGGATTACATTCGGAATCCATCCCATCCATAAATTTGTTAAATAGAATGTTATGCAAGCTTTTAAAGCACAAATTGGGCGCAGTCACGAATTACATCAACATCGCTAATTTTAAAATATAAATAATAATTATCTCTATTGTAGGAGTTGTGGTTCCTGATTAAATGGTCTCTATTCCTTAGTATTTAACATTCAGAAGCTGCAATAAATTCTCCCTTTTGACTGGGGACTTTCTGTTATTCTACGGTGTCGTTCCAGCTCGTTTTATCACGGGATGCTTTACTTTTTGATACAACCCTTTACTGGCATTCTTGCCTTACTTGCTCTTGATTTGACTTTTCTTCCTGACCTTCTCCCTAGCCCTTATACCTATACGGAATAATTGGTTGAAATTCACATAATAAATTTTGGCAAGAGTGATGAAAATAGATGAAAGGCCTACTTATTTGTATATAATTTGTCTCTGGGAATAGGAACTAACAATACTTTTGTGTTTTTACGTTAATGGAACGTTAAAATGAAAGCAATTGTAAAGCAGCAATTATGTTGTAACACAGCAACGTTGACAAATCTGGAATTAAACCACTTGGATCCAGCAGCCTTCATTCTTATAAACACATTTGTCCCGCCTGTCAAAGAATGTTTTTTTTGTTGAAAGCATAAAAACAGGGGAACGCGTGATAAAAAAAAACAGAAAGCTTACTTGTAAGTTGAAAACGGTTTGGATTGACACTTGTCCAACATCACCCAACTCCGTCTGAACCGTTTTGAGCTCGTTGAGAACCTGCACAATCATATTCAAATATACATATTACTGCCATAGGAAATATGTATATGAAATGTTTTGTTTGTTTTACTACCAAAAAATGCATATGATATTTTTTTCCGAGGTTATATGTTATTTTTTATATATTTTCTAACATTTTCGTCCCCCTATTTGCTGTCCTCCCTTCTTACGGTAGTGCATTTTACATGCCGGTGGAGTTCGTAAAGTAATCTTGAGAATGTATTTTTGTTTTATTATTTGCCGTCTTCCATACTACTCGCTAGGCTTTAAAGGCATAAAAAGGAGTACGGAGATGCAACGAGGAGAGGGGGAAGTGCCGAAATCCTTTTGTATGTATTTACAACTCGCTTCTTTAAAAAACCAAGTCCGCCTTTTGTGTACTTTACCCCTTTTTTTATGACGTGCTTGTGTGTAAATTTCTCCCATTTTCCCCAAAAAATGTCAAAGTTATGACGTTGTAAAAAAATACGTGTCCACCCCCGTTTTTATTTTGGCTTATTCTACCTACACTGTGACTTCCACTATGCATATGGGGATAGGGAAATCTCTCAGGGAATTTTACTATCATACATTTCACCGTGCCTTTACCATCCATTAAATGGTAAGAAAAGGCATTAGTTGGGATTTTTTAATCCCTATAGCTTTCCCTCCTTCCTCCTCACATGTGTTGTAATTATCTTGGCCAGCATAAAATCCTGACTTAGAAATGGCACTAACGCGTCCATCAACGCAGTTCCAAAAGGCAGTCATAAAAGGAGGAGGGAAAAAAAACTTTATTTTAGTCACAAATTAGGAGTGAAAAGGAAATTAAGAGTTATATAATAATAATGTGTATACGCCCTATATCTAATAATGATGCTTGTCAAGAATTCTTTCCAAGTACCCTCTCCTCTCTTTTCTGGGGGGTAACACGCCCCCGCCATTTTATGTATTTTCGAGAGAAGGGAGCTGTAGACAATTTTATGAATATTTTATTTTTTCCCAGCTGAGCTTGTACATTAACCTGGTTTTTATGAGCTATTTTTGCTCTTTAAAGGAAAAAAAGAAAGAAAGAAATCATACACACCTTATCTGCCTTCGTCTCCACCTTGTCCAGGTGTTGTAAGGTCTCTTTGGAAATGTCAACCAGGATTTCGGATCTGAATCGGATTTAAAAAAAATAGAATAAATAAGTCGCCCAATGAAACAAACACAGTAGAAATACATCTCTCCCTTCCCCGATGGCATCCATTTTAATGGAGAGACCTGAAATATTTTAATTTGACTACAATTTGTACATGAGAACTAACAGGGAATGATGAAATTCAAACTTTTAACCCATATTAGTGATTAGAGGCTATTGGTACAAATAGGTGGCAGTTAACACGAGTTATACGAGCTGTGATGTCTCTTCCTTCGGAAGCCTTCACAGAGCAATTAGCAAAGGAACCCATTGAATACGGAATACATTTAAAAAATGACAACAAACAGTGTTTTTTGAGTGTAAAATCATGTAAATTTAGACCTTCGTAAATGGGATTTTTGAATAAAAAAAAGGGATTTAATGGAGAAAGAAAGCTCTTGTGCAAGATGTGGGAGGAGATAGAATGGAGCAAGAAAAGTAATTACGCGGTAGATGATTTGATAATTTTCTCCACGGCCGTATCCAACCGTCCATTCATAGTGATGATTTCAGACTCAATCCGATCTTCAACCTCTTTCAACTTGGCTGACTCCAGGGATAATGAGTTGGCTGTGGGAAGTCCCATGGTAAGAACACAGACACAAAACAAGGGGGATTAAAATGCATTACATTCCCATTGGAATGGATAAGTTGGTACAAATTAAGGGGATCCACAGGGTATAGCTGTATGACTGTTGTATTCGTATCTGTATATACATATGGATCTGCGCATTAGATAACGATCACGCCTATGTATACATCCCTGACTTCCCCATACATATGTACACATCTATAAACATTGGAATGGGAATGAATGCCAAAGAAATTAGGAGACAAATTAATTTCTACTTTCACTTTTCCCTAGCTTTGATCCAATTCCAGGCTTGTACATGTGTGTCAACAACTGAGCAACATCTTTATATGCCTAGGGAGTAAATGGGACCACTTTTTGTTTCTGGTGGAAGAAAAACCTTATTGGATCATTTTTTATTATTCAGTAAACGTGATTAAATTTTGCTTCATGATCAAGCTTATAGGAGGGTAAAATTCGTGGAATTTTTCGCCTGAGAGGAAAAAAACTTATTTTGAATTTTAATGGTATTTACTACCATCTGGCCAAGTATACTGGGGAATATCAACAATATACGGAGAACAAAGATAAATTAATCATGGGAAGTGCACTTCTTCCATTCCCTCCCATTAATTCCGGGGCTGTTTGAAAGTCATTCTCCAGCCAAAGTTAGTTTCTTCCTGTCTCTCTTTTCAAATCTCTTTCTCCCTGTCTTTCTCCCTATCTCTCTCCCTGCCTTTCTATCCCTCTGTGGCTTGAGTGCATAACAGAATTCATAAGAGGATGTACAGTCGGATGTCTTCAGCAATGCTAATGAAGAGGGACCCAGGAATTTACATTCCATTTCACTTTTGGCTCGCTCTCATTCATTCCTTTCTCCATTCATTCATCCATTCATTCATCCATTCATTCTCTGTCCCGGTACATATGTCTCTTATAGTATAATATGTGCCGTACTCACATTCTTCACATATATGCATACACACATTATATTGTGTGAGCCTAGTCAGCTGCGGGTGTTGCTGTTTCCCCACTTCCTCAGCACAGGGAAAACAAAAACAACAAGTTCCCCAGGAAGACTAAAAAAAACTTGTGCTTTCTCCATTAATTCCCGTCCTCCATCCGATTGTGGGCTCGGCTTTTCTCCTCGATTGTCAACATAACATGCATACCCCCTCCTCCCGCCATTGTATGTTACGTAGAACGTACATGGTTATATTGTTCCTTCGATGAAGGGAATCGGGCAGCAGTAAATAATTAAGTCATAGTAGTCGCTTTCAGTCCCTGGAGAGTGTTACGTCACATTTGCAAACACAGACTGTACATCTTATGGTCAGACCTACACTATCATGAGACTTGTCGGATGTTTCGGTTAGAGTAAAACAAAGGTGACGGAAATAGTGATCAATGGGAATGACAGGATGCAAAGGAAGGGAAGTTCAGAATGTCAACTGGGGATCTACGATGACTCAAGGGAACGGGAGGAATAAGAGAAGAGAAAGGGGAAAAGAGGAACAGAGATAGGAAAGGAGCCAGTAAGGAAGAAAGTAAAAGAGAAGGAGAGAAGAAACAGCAAGAGAGAGCGAGAGGAGAGAAAGTAACAGAAAAAATGGAAGAAATAGTAAGAGAGAACGAGAGAAGAGAATGTAAGAGAGAAAGAGGATTAAGAGAAATAGCATAAGAACAAGGCGAGAAAGGAAGAGAAAAAAGAAAAAGAGAGAGACAGAGAAGACAAAAAATAAGCCAAATAAAATAGGCGAGAAAGAGAGACAGATAAGACAAAAAAAGAAGCCAAAGAGAATAAGATAAATAAAATAAGAGAGAACGTAAGGGAGAAAAAAGAGAAATTCAGAGAGAAGAGAAAGTAGGACAAATATAGAAGAGAAAGTAACAGAGAACAAAAACAAGAAAGAAATAGAGAATGAACAGCCAGAGTAAGGAGAAAGCAGGACAGAAAAGAAAAGAAGAGAGAAACACAGAAGAGAAAATAACGGAGAAACATAGAAGAGAAAATAAGGAGAGACATAGAATAGAATATAGAAGGTAACGAAGAAAGAAGAGAAACTGAGATGTTAAAATACAAGTGAAGGAAAAAAGATAAAATCAGAAAGAAGAAAAAGAAATAGAGAGGATTTAGAGAAATGGCATAAAAGTAAGAAGATATAAATAGAATGTCCTGGTTGAGGCAGGAATGAAAGAGATGGAGTAACAAAAGTAGGAGAGCGAGATTTGAAGAAAGATGATAGACAGAGATGAAGCTGGGAAAATTGCGACAAAGAGTATACGAAATAGTGAAGAATAAGGGTGCTAGCAAGATAGAAATCAGTTAATTAAAGCCGAAAAATAATTTTGTCCAGTGACCGTTAAGAAAGAGAAAAAAATAAAAACGTAACTTATACACCGACAAAGGAAAAACAAAAACGGGAGAGAAAACAAAAATTGAATAAAAATTGTGAGAAAAAATAACAAAATTCTTGAGCATTGCGTATAAGGAGCATCCACAAGAATTATGCCATGGGATTCTTTTGAGATGAAATAGTATCCTTTTAGAAAATGAGATGGACCTAGAAATGGGACGTGACAGTATTTCCCTGAATGCATGGTCAGTAGTTCGAAGAAAAAATCAGAGGGGGGAACGTCCAGAGAATAATGGTGACAGCTGAGAAAATCACCGGGTTTTTTGGGCCCAAAAAATATGCATATTCCCCTTTCAGCAACATTACCCACACGGCATGAACACTGACATGTCCCCATGAAAATAAATTGAGAGCCAAGCATGACAACATAATGAGATTCCATCCATCCCCGTTATTCCTATATAATGGTCCGTTGAAGGTGGTATATATCCCATCATATGAAACTAATAATAATCTTCCACAATAAATACAAGACTCACCCAAATCCTTGATTTGCTCCAAAAGAATATCAAATTTCGTCTCATGCTTCACCGTCATGCTCTGCAGGGTTTGATGACTTTCTTGTAATTTGATGAGCTGTGAAATGATAAAATCATAAATAAGAAAATGTATATGTACAAAAAAAAAAGGGATGAGAAATAGATCTAAGGGAGTCCACTGTAGTAATAGATATTATGTACAAGATAAATAAATACGGGTAATAGCATATGAAAGGATTATTTTCCATTAACACCATTTTTCCTCTCCTTTTCCAAAAACAGCACACACACATGCGAGGGGCGGGAAAATATCCCTTCGTTATATATTTGAAATATTAAGGGATATCCCGAAAATTGTGGTATGTTCCCTCTAAATCCCATTATTTCTCTTGTACCTCACTTTTTCCCAACTTCTCTTAAAAACAAACAAGTATAAACTTCGTGCTCCAACTTTCTCCTGATGCCATACTTTGGGTTTTGTACATGCCTATGCACATATGTACATATCTATATGTATACACATGTACTCTGGCCATAAATCCATTACGTGTCAACGAAGTGAGAATCTAAATATTTTACAGGGGAAATCCACTTCCCCGAACTACATAGTCTTTTCTTTGGCATGGGTTCATACAAGAATGAAGCCGCTCAGCTCAGGTGGTGTACCGACAACAGAATTTTTAATTTTGTTTACACACCACACCTTGCATAACTAAGGATCCACATAAAAACAGAGTTAAGATTTTGTTTATCTTTCTCTCTCTCTCTCTCTCTCTCTATTGTTTTTGGCTTCCTTAACCACAATAAAGGAGGAACTGGGTAGAAAATTAAAGATTTTGTCTGCAGGGGTGTACATGGGTTCAAAAGCATAATGTTGGAGGAGCTTCGGCTTGGATTAGCGTTTAGAGTTTAATTTATCTCCTGCAATATTTCCTTGATTAAGGAAGGCTTCCTCACTAACCACATAATGTTCTATATGCGCGTGTTACATTCTATATGCATAATGTGTTCCTAATTTACAACCTTTTAAGTGCCATTGGCGTTGGAAGCTAACATTTCTCTTCTGCAATTGACTCTTACGCTTTGTATTTAGGTTTAAATATTATTCTTTTAAATTTTTTATTTAAATAATTACATTTTTAGTTATCCACTATTATTGAGTAATAATGTTTATAAACTAATTCATGTGGAGGGGGGAAGAGGAAGGATACAAATTAAATTAAATTAAAAACATTTTAGGTTATTAATTGCAAGTACCTATACATTATCTACTATGCCTGGGTATAGAGACAAATCCGTTCAAGTTTCAATCTTTAATTACTAGCGAAACGAAGATACTCAGTTGGGAAAGTGTTGCAGTGCTGGAATGTTTAACGAGCAATTTAAAACAAAAGTATTTATTCGATTACTTTTAATTATCAAGGAAATCCTTTTCTCTCTCTCCTGAGAACTTCGTTGAATTCTTGAACGGTTTTGTCTCACAGTTACATTTGCCAGCATTTACACGATGGAAATCAATCCCTTTTCACATGTCCTTGATGAATGACCAAAAATGGAATAGGTACGTTGGGTTTTACATTTTAAAGTTCGAAAAAAATCAAGTACTTTTAAATACAATAATAATTTATAGTACATAGCAATATAACCGTTGGCATTAATATACGGTATTTAACCCTAATGAAACGGGAGGCACATTATCCTCAAATTATTTCCTGTTTACATGCTTTTTTAAGGAAAACAATGTTGACATTGGATGTAAAACCGGTCTTCGTTCATTAACTCCGGTCTCCGGATTTCAGTTGGCCATTTTGCCCGGCTCACAGCTCTTTTTTTACCCCCTTTTGCAAACATTAGAAACGTGCACATTTGAGGGCAAAGGATATATTCGAGGGCAAGGGAGAAGATTCAGGGGGTACATTTTGCCAAGGAGACAAGAGAGAGGAACAAATGGGGCACCTCAAGGCTGAATAGCCTAAATGGGAAGAGGCCAATGCAGGGGGAAAAAAAGGGTCTAGGTTCCGAAAATTTTTGGACGAGTAACCGTTTTAATAAATTCTGGATGTGTTTGTGTGTAGAAGTATTCATACACTCCCCTTTTTTGTGAATATAAAACGGATCATTGGGTTCTGAATGGCCTATTTCAAGGCAAGCAGTGCTCCCATTCAGTTCATTTCTTCAACCAGTGGCTGATATAGAAATGGCTAGAGATGAGGGAGAGAAAGAGAGAGAGAGAGAAAGAGAGAGAGAGAAAGAGAGAGAGAAAGAGAGAGAGAGAAAGAGAGAGAAAGAGAGAGAAAGAGAGAGAGAAAGAGAGAGACACGAGAAAGCATTCCCATAAGGATTTATGTTCATAATACACTAGCTTTATCTCCCTCCTTGTGTACACAGGAGGAAAGGAGCTAAAACAGGAATTCCATATAGGCTTAATAAAAGGGAAGAAAGAGGGTGAGGGTCTAAAAAGTGTTTTTTAAAAGAGCCAAAAAAAGGGAGACTGGGCAAGATCGGGAGGAAAAGGAGCAAAAATGCTATTACGTTACGACCCAGTACTACTACACGGTGTCAATGTCAATGTTATTTTTCTTACCCAGCTGCTTCCGAGAGCCGTGCCAAACATTCCAAATGTCAACGTCATATGTGAGCACCCACACACTTTTGTGAGTGTGCCAAGGTTCACAATATTATATATTTTTATTATGACCAGGAAAAAATCCTTCTCTTCTAATACGATCAAATCCATGGAATTTTTTGTGCTGTTTTAGCATCCTCCATGAAAAAAATGGGATGTCTATACAATTTGAATTTAATTCCAATAACCATTTTTCCCACTGCCAGTCATGCGGGCGTAAATTCAGCAAAATTTTCTTGGGGACTTGCATAAAAAGGGTGGTCATTGATTGTTTTTTTCTTGGGTAATAAATGGTACCATTTTTTAGGAGACGCTTATAGAAAATGTGCCAGCTAGTATTTTCTGCTTGAGAATGTTTTAATAGAATGTTTTATGGGGGTGCGAGTTTTTATTTTAGGGGCTGCAGTAATTTTTGAGCAAGTGCATTGATTCAATTAAATTAACTAAACTTTCCCTTGATTCCTGATAAGGCTGGTGTCACAAGCAGAAGGAACGTCAAAAACGAGTTTGTAAGCTTTCCAGTGGGGCAATGAGGAGATCTATAAGGAAGTTCTGGAGAAAGCAAAAGGGATTTGGGGAGAATTTCAAGTAAGTTTGATGAAAGAGAAAACTAGATCGAGAAAGAGGGGTACTATTGACTGTTAGAGTTCCTTTTCGGTTGCTTTATTATTAATTCGAGCTTGAAATTGTACTCGAAATTACACCTGAAATAGCATTTGAAATTGAATATGAAAACACAATTGTAATTGTAACTCAAATCACAATTGAAATCGTAGTTAAAATTGATTTTTAAGCAGGTATTTGGACAAAATTAGGATCTGATTGATATCCCAAGTTGAACTAATTAATTACAATTTTCAAGTTTATTTTATTTTATTTCAGATGACTAAACTCGCAATTGAACTGTCACTACTCCATTAATGAATTCAAAAATAAACTCACAATTGAAATTCGTGGGTATAACTTCAATTTCAATTGAAATTATATTAACCATCTCGTTTCTCAACTTATAGATGACAAAAGACAATTTATGATCAGAAAAAAAAAACAGAAGAATTAAGGATTAGAACAGAATTGAAAGCAAGAAACAACAAAGTTTTAATCTCATTTTAATAGAAATGTATAACATCAGCAAATTCAAATTCAGTTCAAAACATTCAATTTAGTAATTGAATTTGGTATTGGACTCAATTATGGATCAGAACGCCGAAATCGGTATTTTATATACATGAGCAATGAGTTCGAGTATTTAAAAAAAAACTGAAATGCTTAAATATGGGAATCTACCTTAAAATCGAAATGGAATTGAATTAATTAATTGGAAAATTGAAGTAATTGAGAAGAGATAGAATTAAAGCAATTGGAGCAATTGAATCAATTGAAATTGAAACAATCGGATTTGAATCAATTGGAATTGAAAAAATCGGAATTGGAGCAATTGGAATTGAAAAACTCAGAATTGGAGCAATTGGAATTGAAGCAATCGGAATTGGAGTAATTGCAATAATTGGAAACAAGTTGAAATTGAACTTAGTACTAAAACTTATACTCGTAAATTGAACCGATAAGGAACTCAATGGAAGGAAATTTCCCCCTCAAAGAAAATACGGGTAATTCAATCAATAAAAAAATCCATCCTCCAAAAAAAAAAAAGAAGAAGAAGAACTCACTTGATTGACCAATGAGCTAAGATGAGCATCAAGTTTGACGAAGCGGAAGGCTTGAGTAATGACATCCAAATTATTACTCAGGTCTGGTGTTGAATTAATAAAATTCTCCAGAATATCCCCCACATCCTCCGGATTCCGACCAATCCCATATCCTTCTCCGGTAAGAAGTTGCTGACCATCCAAAATTGCCTTCGAGGGCCGAGAAGTAGTGGTGGTGGTGGTGGCACCAGCAGGGGCAACGGCGTTATCGAAGCGGGAAAAAATCCGGAAGGGAGCCGGGACATCAGGGTCTGAATTGGTGGTGGTGGTGAGAGTCTCCCTGGACGTAAACGTACCCTCCTTCCGAGCGGATCCATGACTTCCAGCTGCTTTCAATTCTCTCAACTCACTTCCTGTCACTACCTCATACTTCTTATCCTTGTATGGTTTCCCGTATGTTCCAGTTGCAGGAGAGTGAAAGTGCCAGACAAAAAAAAAAGAAAGAGAAAAAAAACATAATGATAAGAGACCGATCTAAATTGCCGTCACGCTTTACTTTCCCATTTTCCCCTTCAACAACTCTCCTTCCTTCTCCTTGTAATGGTTGTAATGGAACCAAATATCATTTTCTTCGGTTTTCATCCCCTCCCAACATGACAACAGCCGTTGTGGGGAAGAAATAGGGAGGAATTTGTGTGGGGAAATATTACGCCTATATACTTAAGTAATGCTCTATAGGAATACTAAGCCGCCGCAACTGTGTACTCACACGGTGGGTGGAGGGTACACACGTGTACGTAATGTTATTTGTGTACAAAATCGGCTTGAGTCCAAGAGAGACTTTTGCCACAATTATTACTACAAGGGTTTGCCACTGTAAATTTTACCCTTAAAGTTAAATCAAAATATTTTTCAAAAATACGTTACATATTTTAGACGCTTTCAAAATTCCACAACTAAATATGTACTTTGAGAATACAGGTGTTAAAAACACTGGAAAATGTTGGAAAATGATTATAAAAATAATTTTTAATAATGACTTTAGAAAGCATTTTAAAATGTACAAACTACATTTAAAAGCAATCTTGAAGAATGTTTTGAGAAAGCGAGAAAAGTACAGAATACTTTTAGAAACCGTTAAAATGTAAATAAAGATACACTCAAAGCGTTGAAAACATTTGGCAATATAATTTAAAAGATATTCACAATTCATAAACAGTAACTTGAGAGTCCAAAGAGTAAATGTTTCTAAATATGCATAATAACCAAAATTCCCCTGTAAAAAAATATCCAAATGGGAGAAAAGACGAACTTAAAAAATACACTTGGAAACAAATTTTTAAATTTGAAAAATTCCAAGCTTGAAGAAGTCATCTTTAAAGCCGCGCTTTCAATATCAGAATTCATGAAGCCAGTTAAAAAACTCAGATTTAAAATGAGCACACTCACAATGTTAAAGAAAAGACATTTAAAATCAAAACAAATACAGTTGCAATTTAGAGAAGACATTTTCAAAACTAAAACTATGACATTCATAAATTAAAAGAAAACACTTTCAAAACTAAAACAAATGCATTCAACATTTAAAGAAAACACTTTCAAAACTAAAACAAATGCATTCAACATTTAAAGAAAACACTTTCAAAACTAAAACAAATACATTCGAAATTTAAAGAAAACTCGGTCAAAGTTTAACAGTAAGAGATTGTAGCGTCCAAATATTGTTTATATTATCTGTGTGAATGTCTTACTAGGAAAACCCTTCCGAGTTTATCCTAAAAAAAACTTATTGCATGAAATGGACTTGAACCGAATTGTTCCCCCACATTTCAAGGGTGTGCATGGAGTTACGTAAGTATCTACAGAGTTCTTGGTCACTATTTTTACGATCACACACACTTTGATGCAACGGTGTAAAGAAAACATCTGATGACATTTCCTGGTCGACAAATCAAATTGGACTTTCTATTGAACTATTTTAGAGTGAAAGTCCCTGGGAGAATCGTGGAGGACCGTAAGGAGTGTGGACATGTGTGTATTTGGGGGATACGCCGAGGACAATACAAATCATTACCATTATGGTCATTCCTAATGGCCATGCTTTTTCTACCTCCCCGACAAGTCCCCATTCGTCTCGCTCCATATTCCCTCTTCGTACGCTGGACACCAGAGAAAGGTGAAGGCTTTCACCCTGACTTTCCCACACTCTCCATTGTCCCTCCTGTGACTTACCCCTGAATCTCAGCCTGACCACCAGCGTCCAAATATACCCATACTTTTAGTGTCTATACTAAGTACTTGGAATAATGGAATCAATAAATATAAATTAGTATCAGATAATTTTTAACTATTTCTCTAATAGTGAAGGCTTATGCTACCCGTTGACCGCGCACTCAATCATAAGTCATAGAGGTAGGGCAATACCCCGGATTTTCACATCATGTGCCAGTTGAATGAAATTAATCAGAAAAATAAATACAATTAAATAGAATCGTTAAATAGATCGTCCTCATTTCACCACAATCCATCCTTTCCAAGGAGGAGAGAGAAAGAGAGAGAATAAGAAGGCGAGAGCAAGAGACAACAAGAGACAGCCAGGGAAAGGGAGAAATAGTGAGAAAGGGGAGAGAGAAAGTGAAAAACAAAGGAAGAAGTAGAGAAAGGAAAAAGCGACAGAATTACAAATAGAGAAAAAAATGTAAAGAGAGCCAGCACTAGAAAAAAGAGACAAGTAGGAATGAAGAACGAGAGAAAGAGAAAGAAATACAAATATAGAAAGAGAGCCTGAGATAAAGAGAGATATAAAGATAGAGACATACAAATATAGATAGAGATACAGAGAGAGAAATACAAATATAGAAAGAGAGAGACGGAGAGAGACATACAAATATAGATAGAGAGAGGTACGGAGAGAGAAATACAAATATAGAAAGAGAGAGACAGAGAGAGACATACAAATATAGATAGAGAGAGGTACGGAGAGAGAAATACAAATATAGAAAGAGAGAGACAGAGAGAG
>JAQGBT010002604.1:0-23180 GCA_034698585.1 Disparrhopalites patrizii | reverse complement strand
AGTCTCTGCTATCAATATAAAAGTACTTGCCTATTGCCAATTTTTATCACCAAAGGACAATGAGGTCGGCTGTCCACCCTCAGAACCCCGTAGATGACATGGACAGTGACCAGATCACGGGTATCGGTATCCTCCTCCTCACTATCGGGGCCTCCGGACTGATCGTACACCCGCAGGAAATCACCCACCTGGATGACACCTGATGCATGTGCGGGACTCCCCTTGTGAATTGCCAGAACTCTGCCATCTCCTCCCAGCTCACACCCCAAATCCTTGGGCAATGTCAGGTACAAGGACCGGCGTCCAACCACCGTCGAACTGGTGGAGGATTTGAAGGATAAATTGGACGTGGAGAATGATCTTCTGGCTCGGGGATCATTCCCGCTCTTAGTACTACTTTGCTTATTTCTCCTTCGATTAATGGAGCCGTATTCCATTCCCACAACAAAAAAGCGCCTTCAATTATAAACCAAGTTATTTACACACAGAAAATTGCAATTTCCTCAGATTACACTTTCGCTGGCTTGTATCTACACTTTCCATGGGCTGAATCTACGCTTTACCCGAGCTGTATCGACACTGTTCCTAGCCCCGAAGATATTCCCTGGAGGAGGAGTACCCAGTCCACGGAAGGGTTAATCCGATCAAAGAAATCAGATGGAAACTCTCAAAAACTGTCCACTCCAACCATTGACGTGGGGGTGGTTGTGTGGAAAAGATAAAAAATATTTAACACACAAAAATTCAGACCCACTCTCTCTCTCTCGTGATCCTCATCTTCTCACTCACCACCACCTTCTAAAAGGTTTCCCCCACCAGAAAAACACCAGACTACGAGGATGGTTGAGAGAGCTGAAGCACGTAACTTCGTACGTGAAGCCGAGTGTGATGAGTGTATGTTTGAGCTTAAAATAAACATGAAAAAGTTTTTTTTTCTTTTAAGGAGTCCACAAAAACATGTGAGACAGTGGGATACCAAGTGAAACCAAGTATATAAGGATGTGGTATGCATAATAATGTACATACTTTAATCTATTGGCTGCATTGCAGGAGTAAACCCCCCACCAGTCGATCATTCTGCCCGTTTTTTCCCCTTCAAGGA
Source organism: Disparrhopalites patrizii (assembly GCA_034698585.1). Lineage (NCBI taxonomy): Eukaryota > Metazoa > Arthropoda > Collembola > Symphypleona > Sminthuridae > Disparrhopalites > Disparrhopalites patrizii. The sequence goes on along the minus strand of JAQGBT010002604.1, from coordinate 22,078 downwards.
TTTTTTTCTCCTCTTCTTATTTTTTCTTCATCTTCTTCCACTTTTACTGTATCAATGCAGAGAATTGGGTATAGAGAACCCTTCAGACTTTCTAGAGTGAAAAAAAAGGTCATTCAAAGAACATGCTGCTGGTGTTTTATGGAGATGTACTCTCAAGTACTTTTCCTGGCTTTCAACAGTGTAATACATGTGCTCTCCATCTCCTTTGCGAAGGAAAAACACACATGTGTGTATGTGGAGGCTGTAAGAGAGCACACTTTCACAAGAAGAACTGTGCCATAGTCGTATCCTTTTTTCCAGTGTGTCATTCTCTACTGCCACCAGGCACAATTTTTTGGGAGAGAGAGAGAGAGACAGATATAGCGAGAAGGAGACGAGACGGCGTCTCCTTTAACTCCCCATTACAATTTCATGCCTTTAGGTCCTTTCCTTATTTCTTTTTTCCCCACATTCCCAGATATGTTGAAGGAGAAGTTAAAAGTTCTATCTAACTATCTATATAACATCTATATAAAGATAGCACATACATATTACATTGGAGATTCTCGAGAACGTTTTATCCGGTATTACTCACGCCCCAATAAGTACACATTCACAAGTCCTCTGGAATGTTTCCATTTCAGTGCAAAATTGCGTTCTTCTTAATTTATTTAACGACCTTAGAGACTATCGAATTACAAACGTGCGTAATTTTTTAATACTGTGGAGTGGACTGGATAAGTATATAACAAAACAGGGACATGGAGAGAGAAAGGAGTCCTTATATTCTGTTTTTTGCACAAACATACATAGGTATGAAGATTACAGAGTCATACTGGTCTACGTTCACTGGGGGATTTTTTTTTACAGGAAATGCAAAAAAAGGCGGATAGTCTAATGAATTTTGGGATCAAATGAAGTCGTAATGACCTTTGACCTTGGGTAAACCCAGAAATTTGACCTTTGTTGCCTATGTAGTATTTCGAAAAAGCAACTTTCAAACAAATACTGGACTTAGGCCGGTTGGTTTGACTCTATAGCCTTCATGCTGAATATTGAATGTAAAATACATAAGTACGTACAACTATATATACATATTATAGATTATTTATATTACATGAAGAACAAAGCAAAAAGTTCTCCAGCAAAAATGGTATAGGGACCACGATCACATTTTACATGTAAAAAACTGTATATAAATACAAATACGTAAATGCTGATATAAAGAGAAAGTTTGGCTTCGAGGAAGTAATCTATAAGTTAGATAGAAAACACACAAACTACTTTTTCTTGTTTTTGAGAATTTCGATAGCTTTCTTCTTATTCATCTGCCTCTGGAATTCTTCCCGAGCTTTTTGTGGTACGACTTCGGGTTTTTTCACCGGGGTGGTCACAACCCGGACTGGAGTTGATGTTGAAGCCGAAGAAGAGGGAGATGGTCCAGGAGAAGAGGGCGTTCTTTGGGGCAACGAATTCAAGGAGTGACCACGACCGGCACGACCTCTACCTCGATTACTTGGCCCAGGAACATTGTTTCCCACCGTCGCAGTCGGTGGCTTCGTTTTTAATCTCTTCACACCCATTTGAATTAGAAGTGACTCAAGTTCTCCATCATCCGAATCTGGAGAATCGATATTGGCGGTGCGGGAGGGAATGTTCCTGGAGGCAATGTTGCGTGGTGCTTTTTCTGACTTTGTTTTGGACGAAGTGGAAGGAAAAGTTGCCTCCGTCGCGGATTCCTCCGAATCGTCTGTACTTAAGTTGACTTCTTTACTAGTTTCCTTCCCTTTCAATTTCTTCATGGCCTGCGCTAACCTCTTACTTTTAACTTTCCTCTTCTTTAGCTTAGGGCCACCAAAAGTGATAAAAGCGTCCATTGACAGTTGTCGCTTTGTCTCTTCAATTTGACATGCCAACATTTTCGTTAGGGGAAAAAGGGCTGCATCACATTTTTGCTCATTCCAGCCAAACTTTTCTTTGATGTATTTCCTCAGGGAATCTACGTCGGGCTTGCCCCAACTGAATGACTCGAGACTCTCGTCAACGGTAGGGTTTACGTAGGCATCGTACACACCGGGATTAGGGAAGCCTTGACGAATCTTCAACTTCCTGAATTTATTTCTTATCTTATTCTCCACATCCAGCTTCTTGTCCTTCTGGGCTTTGTCCCACCACTCCTTGAAGGTGACCAGGGAGTCCAGGGCGGATATCGTTGGAGAGGGAAATTCGGACAAAATCTCCAAAGCTTTGACTGGTCCGACGCCTTCGATGCCATCAGTGTAATCGCTGCCAGTGAGAATAGCTATCAGGATCATCTTGTCACGATCCAAATCTGAAACATTAAATGTCCAAGTCCAATTTCGTTTCAATCAAATGCATTTACATAAAGTAAATGTATTAAGTTATTAAGTATTAATTAAGGTAATAATTTTTAAATTAATTCGAAAATTATGAACCACTCAGTGGCCAATGCGCGCTTTAGATGATCGCTCTTAAGAAAAAAATGGTAACTCACTTAAGGTAGTAACGACATCAGTGTACTGGAACAATTCCAGCGGTCTATCTCCAGCAGAAAAGAAATTTTTGTACACTCGCTGCCCTCCAAAAAGCCAGACATCGGAGTCTTCAGTGATTGTTCCCTCCGTAAGGCATGCCGTGTCGAAAAATGCACACTGTGCCTCAGCTTCCATTGGACTAATGACATAGGGTACTCCAAATAAAGATAGTAATTCCTGAAACACAAATAAATGTTACAAAATTCCAAACCAGTTATTTTACTGATTCTAGTAATTAATAATAATAAATGTAATGTCAAAAATTTCAACCTGAGCATCGGAGTACATTTGATCCGTGATAGACGTGGCTAGCCGTTCCTGGAATCCTTTGGTGGTCTTCAACATCTGATTTTCTTCGTTCAATTTTTCCTAAAAAAATCGTTATTTATTAACATAAAAGAATTGAGTCTACTTAGTTGGTACAAAAAATAAAATACAAACCGATGTACATATATTCAAGGGACAATGGTTATCAAATAAGACATTATCATTGTTACCTGTGCTTGCATGTACTGGGCGGATATCATACGAACAGATTTCGATGGATCAACACCAAGGGTACGAGTAATCTTCGGACCGTCTTCATTGGATTCAGCAGAAATATTGTGAGGTCCCACGCCGATCGAGGATGATTGTTCTGGTAGCATTTCAAAATCGGAATCAGATTCGGAGAGTGACACAATCGAGGTCTCTTCTCTTTCCACATTGTTCGAATTTTTGGGGGAAACACCTTCTATGGGATGGTATATTTTATCTTGGATAATATTTGTCATCAATTCTTTAGGGCTGACTTCAACTACTTCACTCGAACTATCTCCACCTTCACGGTCAGCTCCAGGTTTTTCATCAACACAGAAAATATCAGCAAAAATATCCTCTTCCTCATCAAACTTCTCGTCTGCATTAATAGCAATCGTTAAGACGGGAGCCGCTGGAGATTTGATTTGTACTGATATATTTTTTAGGATGGAACCAACAGCAGAGTTGGACTTTGTTTCACTAGCAGCCTCACTCCCAACATCTTCGAAATCACTGGAAGAATCTGGAGGTGACTGAATCGGACTGCCGGAATCATCATCAGGAATTTCCATCGCAGTTGGCCCCGAGTCCGAATTCGGGACAGAAGGCGTATCCATTAAAGGGAGGGGAGATAATCTTGAGGAAGATTCTTTTTGCTTCGAATGTTTTTTCTTACTAGAATTCGGAGGAATCCGAGTTATCACCGATTTTCTGAAATCATGACTTCTTTTCAAGCTAACGGATTTGCTTTTTCCCCTAGCGATTTTCTTATTTGCATTCTTTCTGCTACTTTCCTTGCATTCTTTGCTGGTAACTTGAGGCATATCTAACCGGAGTTTTAATTGTGCTTCCTCTTCCAGGGACATTTTAATGGCTAGTTGAAGTTCTTCTTCCTCATTGGGTTCCGATTTGGTTTCGGGAGTATTTGTTTTGGAATCTTCAGGCGGGATTGATTCGACTACTCCTTCCTCCAGTGACATTTTCAATGCTAGCTGCAATTGTTCCTCTTCTGTGGACTCTTTTGGCTTGATATCTTTACCCTCGTCCTCGCTGGATGTCCAGTCACCAGTAATGACATAATCCTCAAAAGAAATTCCCTGAAATTCATTGTTACCGGCAACGGACGAAGAGGGACCGGAATTTTCAACTTTCACGTCGGATTTATCACTTTCATTTGTACTCTTTTGTCCAGTTTTCTTAACATAAAGCAATCCTTCATTTTTCTTTTGCAAAGCAATAATAGTTTTGGTCTCGTCCTTCTCACCTAGATCTAAATCAGCGAGTTCATCAAAATTAGAGAGGTGAATGTGTCTTTGTCCCATCTCCTTCTGCACTGTTTTAATTTTCGTCTGAATAGTCTGCCTCTTCCTGAGTCTTTCCATCTGGAAGGAGCTAAAGTCCTTCAAACTCTTGGGCATTTGGTCCATCCTCCCCCAAGAATTATTTTTTCGGGCTTCTTGCATTTCAAACAACATCTCGTGTTGAACTTCCAGGGGCATTTCATCAAAATCTGGCTTCAAAATAGAATCAAAGTTTTCGTCGTAGGAGCCCTTCGCTTTATCCCGGACCATGTAGACCTCAGAGTCTGAGAAGTCTTCCTCATCAAAATCTGAAGAGGACATACTACGTTGGGCATCTAATTCTCCCATGAATATGGAGAAGTTATTGTAATTTTCTGCTAGCTTCTCCCTAAATTTTTCAAAATCTTCATCAAATTCATTTTTTGCAGATTTCTGCGGACTTCTACTAACGCTTGATTTTCGCCCGGTTGCCTTTTGGTTGACACGCTTTTTAGCTGATTCCCCTTCTTGGGAAGTGCTCTCACTGGCTTGGATCGCACGATCAATTTCGGCGTCGATATCCTCGGACTCAGGTAAAGTGGTGAGGTATTGACGTTGGAGCTGCTGCTTAAGCAAATTCTGAATCAATTTTTTTCTTGATGCCGCTGACTTGTCTTGGGCCTCAAGCTTTCTTTGACGTCGTCCGGTCATTGTTTGTTTCTTTAAAGCTGGGACACCCCCATCAAATACAAAAACTGGCTTGATTCCATAGCTCAATAATTTGCAGACGCGGTGGAAGACGCCTAGAAGGTGAGCATTTCTCAGGGGGTTCCCGTCCTTGTCTCGGAAGCCTTTGACTGACTGATGGAGCCATATTGACACATCTAGAACCACATAAATATACGTATATTCTACATACATACAATGGTATACAGAGATGAACCTACAAAACCAGAACATGTTCGCCTTCTGAATCCCTGGGTTATATAAAATCTGTATGTACTGGTAAATTCTCCAGCAGCTGATCGTTAAACCGCTAAATGTATTCTTATGACCCTACAGAGCTAGTGCTTATTAGAGAAGTGAAGCCCGTGCAATTATATCTATTAGCATTCATACAAATAATTATAAGCAACACACAACGCACATAAATAATCTCACAGCATTTTACCCCGTCGTTACATTAATTCCAAGTATTTATTATAGTTTTCCTTTTGTATGACAAATTTTGAAAAAAATTAAAACTACGTTGCTCATGTTAATCATACATTTATGATGGTTGATGGTGTACAAATTATATGTAGGTATAACGCAAAACATTTTTAGGTATGTAACTTTGGGCAGAAATCGCTTCCTTGATACAAAATTTGTACATTTCACTTTAACGAATACACGATGCCTTTCGAAAGGATAGAGAAGTAAAATTGCCAGGAAATACAGCTACAGGAATATTCTCCACAGGCGAATGAATACGAATTTGCCGAAGATGAGTGTCGCGACCATTCTGATGATTACTTAGAACAGCTAATTGGAGCATAAATGTCCTAATAGGACGATCACGAATGTCTTTCAGGTAAATCTGAACCCATCCGCTGGGTTCGGCGAATTCGACGACTTCAACTTCTTGTAAATCATTAAAATGCGTTCCACATCTTATAGAGATTTTGCTGGGTGTGTAGCTCTCATCAAGTTTGAAGTCTGTGTAAATACAAATATCCCGGATGGTCGTTTTTCTTCGAAACTGAACGTTAACTAAATGTGGGAGTTGTCCGTCGGATTGCCAATAATTTTCAAGAGAAGGATCTCGAAGTTGGTCAACTCCAAAACCTGGTTTGCAAGAAGAGAGGCTCCAAATGGCTTGACATCCCACTTCTCTTATTAGACCCGTTCTCTCTTCTTTCATAGGGTCTACTTCTTCCCCTGTTTTGCATCTTGGTGGAGCAGTAGTTGTGGTGGGGGCAGCTGGTGTCGTGGCATTATTGGTTGACGGTGCAGACATCATTAAGATTGATGGTTTAGTTTGACAATACTCACAGTACAATAAAAATATGACGAACTAATTGGGACAAGTTTCGATAAAATTAAAATATGACAATTCATTAAATTATGTGAAAATGGGAGCTACTCAATGGATTTTCTTCAAATATGTCTTTTCGAACTCTGATTGATACAACGTGACGCCCTGGTACCATGGCCAATCCCAGCATTCGAGGTTCACCCAGCAATTCCGGATTCGGGTATTCAGTAGCTGATCCAATGATTATATTAGCATCCCGATCCACACAAAGGAACAATCCTTGCAGTGTTCGTCCGTCCGTCAGCTGAATTGTAAGGATCTTATTCAGCAACGTCTTAAGCAATTCTTTTCCTTCAGGCAACTCCACGCTCATTACTTCGTCCTTCTGTTACTTCAAACTATTTCCTTGTAGTGGTTCCAAAAATCACTTTGGCAGTGAAAGCTATGGGGTAGGTGTTGTGTTTTATACTGGAAATGACATTCAACGAAAATCTTTTTCGCCAGATTCGTTTACAAGTTCAACACTCACATTATTTCTATATTCTAATCCCACAACTTCTAAAACCTACAACTTGTCATCCATTAGACGGATAATTAAAAACACACGCCCAGTTTATGCATTAAAGATTACAACTATAGACATTATCACAACACACATACTTTAACAATGTCATAAGAATATCAACAGCGACCCAGTAGTCAAATTGCTTTGTTTCATCTTAGGTATTCACATTTATTTATGATGACATTACAATAGCTCAATTAACTGCACAGAACTTTTCACTTGCTTCGTTGACAACGGAGAACATTTGATATTCACCAATCCATTATTCGTTACGTTTCTACAAAACGTCACCTATAACTGCTATCTATAACCTACCATAACGTCCTGCTTAGCCCCTGCCTACTTTTTAAGTCTGAAAGGTTATTTTTCAGCATGCTAATAGCTCTCAATTTATTGCTCGACTTTTAAACATTGTTGAAGTTAATAGACCATTCTTGGACTTACCCACTGATAGTACTTTCCCTTTCAATGTCTGTATTCTCACAGGCTTCCCACTTGGTTCTAGTATACCCCAGAGTCCGGTAACTCCCATGAAAACTTGTTTCTGTCTTCAAAACTTTGTTTCTGTCAAAACGAGTCAGCAAGTCTATCAAGGTCCTCTGAAAACAAACCCAAATAATCATCAAACAATGCAATTTAAAATAGCACAATGAGTCAATGACTATAATCTGTATGTACATGTATCAGCCAAATCTAAACGGGATCAAAAATAAAATAGGTACCCGAAAAAAAACTTTCAAGATGAAATACCATCAGGATCAGGTTACAAGATCAATTAAAGCGGATTCTTTATCAATGGATCAAGCTTGATCTGATAAAGAATACGACATCAAACCAACATTAGCTGATGCTTTCTGGCACACGAAAAAATATATGCAAAATATAAGCTTCCTTCCCAAACGTTCCAAAAACAAACGAAACCTGAAGAATGCGATTAGTAAATATAAATACCCGTAAAACATCGCCAAATCTCCAGAAACGGTTAACCTGAACTGAAATAACAATTTTTACATTCAATTCTGAAATTTGACTAACCTGATTTTGTATGTTTAAAAAAATTTCAATTTCCGAATTGTGATGTATGCTGTTGTGCCATGCGACCTGCGACTGCGACCTCCGACTCCGACGTTTTTTCTTTCTTTCCTGAACCTTTTGTTCTTTAAATTTTCGAGCGCGTCTCCCACCAGTTCCACCGCTTTTAGCCCAATGTTAATGTAATAAAAATAGCCTAAAAAATCATTGAGTGATCAGTGATCCACCAAAACAAAAAAAAAGTTCTTTTCCCGCAATATCAGAAATTCAATTCAGAGTTCTCGTTCTCGATCAGCGGTATTTCGGTTTTCGGTAAAAAATGTAATTAATTCTTTCTCTTAAATGAGCGAATCGGAATAATTGGAACTAACTTTTAATTCGATATTAGAATTAGTAGTCGTCTCCCGCAAATAATTTCTGGAATATTTTCAACATTGCAGCCAATTTAATAATGTTCACATTTCCTGGAACATTAGGTTGTAGATGTTTTGTTGCTTTACGGGGTCGCACTTTTTCTAAAACAGCAAGGTCATGTCATGCCAAGTTGTCCCCGGCTGAAATCGAGCAGAGGAGGAAGGAAATGATGGCAAAGAATTTACCGAAGAGGAAACCCATTAATGGAGTTGATAAAGTTATCCTAGTGTCGTCGGCCAAGGGAGGTGTTGGTAAATCTACAATTGCAGGTAAATATTTAATAGTTGGCACATTATAAAGTTTCCTAAACTTCTAACTGTTTATAGTTAAAGATTCACTTGATGGTGCTAGTAGATATTGAAATAATCCCCGGTCATTTATTCTTTCTTTCAGCTAATCTTGCCGTAGGACTGAAATTGACACATCCGAAAAAAGATGTTGGACTCCTAGATGCCGATGTTTTTGGACCGTCCTTACCTATTATGATGAATCTAGATGGGGAACCAGAATTAGATTCTCGTAAAGCAAGTGTATTGTACATTACAAATTACAATCATGTGATAGTTTTGATTTTGTTTTATTCTCGTCATTATCGGTCATGATTACTTTGCTCGAGATCAGATTAGAGACTCCGTTGTGTAACAATGGGACTGCCACATTAATTTGATTGTGTATTATTTTTCTGTTCACAGATAACAGGATGATACCGTTGCAAAATCATGGAGTGAAATGGTAAATAATACTATATCTGTCAATCTACAAGAAAAGTATCTATGTACAAATCAAACACTGCAATCTGCACACTGTTCTGCATAACACCTAAAGGCGTTAATTCTTATTTTGTTGCAGTATGTCCATGGGATTTCTTGTAGCCAAATCAGCTCCAGTGGTTTGGAGAGGACTGATGGTTATGTCTGCCATCGAAAAACTGGTCAGAGGTGTGGACTGGGCACCATTGGATGTGTTAGTTGTTGACATGCCCCCTGGGACGGGGGACACTCAACTATCTTTTGCACAATCTGTTGTGGTTGATGGTATGATCTTATCAGAAACTTGTTGAAATTGAAATAACGGAAAGCGGAACCTTTAGAAACTCTCAGTATTTTATGATTGTTGGTATTTTTGAAGGTGCTGTAATTGTCACCACGCCTCAGAAAGTTGCTGTTCAAGATGCTATCAAGGGAGCAGAGATGTTTAGGAAAACTAACGTTCCCATATTAGGTTGTGTACTTAACATGAGTGCATACATTTGCCCTTCTTGTGGTACAAAATCTCAAATGGGTAGAAATGTTCAGTCATTATTAGATACGTGTAATATTGAACTTTTGGCTGAAATTCCATTCCAACCAGCTATTTCAGAAGCAGCAGACGATGGAACACCAATCGTACTTTCGCAACGGGATTCTGCTAGTGTGAGTCCACAATATTCAAATATTTTGCATTTTATGCAAACTTTCTACATTATTCGAGTATTATTACAATTTAAAATCCTAGATCAATATGTTCTTATGTTTAAACTACAGGCTATTGAACTTAAGAAGATGGCATCCGCAGTCATCTCAAAACTCGAAGTAGTTAGCAAAACCTCGGCGTAGCAAGAACGGTAGAACACAGAAACATTTATCATTATAGAAAATTCTATTTCACACATGTACAGAAGTGCACATTTTATGTAAAAACCCGGTTTTTACGTATGATTTGTTAGCATTTAAGTTGTGCAGTCTTTTTGAATATTACTTATAAATAAGTATTTAAGCAGTAATAAGCACAGCGGAATTACGGAAAGTTTTTTGTAAAAAACTGTAACCAGAACCACTGTACATCACGTTTCTAACCTATACAAGTAATGCGAATATTCAGAAATAAAGAACCGTTGCGCCAGTTCAATACAAATTCTACATAAGTCAGTAATTTATGAATTTATAAATAAATAGGAAGGTACTGAATTTAAATAGTAAATACAAATATATGTACAAACTGTAATGATAGATTTTGGGGTGAAGATTTTATCTACAACTCTTTGTAAACAGCTGTCATGCATTCTTGATTCACTCCGTGGTTATCCAAATCCCGCTGTGAAATAGTCTTTTGCATTGCTATGTTTCCAGACATCAATGACTTCTCCTAAAGATAAAATATAGATCACACATCACAACAGATTATTAGTGCTTACTTTATACGTAGGATGTTGTGGTCTACCTTGTATTCATAATTACAATTCACAAATACATACATATAATTGGAAGTAATTGTATCAACTATCAAGTATCAATAATAAAAATAAAAATCATGGGTTTACCCTTTCAACTTCCGTCAGCACCCGGAGTAAATTACGTCCCGATAATTTCTCCAAATCCTCCTGACTCCATCCACTCTCCGCAAGTTTAAGAAATAACGCCGGGTATTTGGACGGATCTTCTAAATATTTGGGCGGTCTACAAGAATAAAATCAGACACGTGTGCAATACGGGAAAAATATGTATATTCACATCTTTGTTACAATTATAATAGTCAAAATGGTCTTCGAATCGCTTACCTATCCGTACCGTCGAAATTACCACCAATGCCCACATTATTCACGCTCGTCTTATTTCTGATGTATTTAATGTGCTCTGGAACAATTTAGAAACAATTCACATAAAGGAACTAAAACAATAGGTTTTTTCTATAATTTTAACTGCGTTATAATTATGCACAACAACACATTTGTACCCAAAAAATGAGCATGTGAAAGGAATTTTACCCGCTATGTCCGTAATAGTGGCTTCCCGATCCCCACAGCTATCGTAGAACAAATCCACGCCCACCATAACCAAACTGTCCGTTTTAAGCTGTTACAAACGACATTATTAGTCTTTTTTTTTTTTACGATTTTCAGGTTTTTAAGAAATTCTCATTGTAATAAATTTGTAATGTCTTAATTTACCACTTCCGCCAACACCTCATCCTGTACATTGCGATAATCCCGACAAAGCGAATATGCCCCTACAGCCGAAATCATGACCGGTGCCGTGGACTGCTTCATCCCGGAAAGAGCAGCATCTTTAGATGCATGTGACAGATCAATGAGGAGACCCAGACGATTCATTTCTAGAATCAGTGACTACGAAAATTTAAAAAAAAAACGTCAACTTTGCGATCATCCCTTTCGAAATATGTATCGTTTGCCTGGAAGGACACATTTATAAAAAGTTAAAAAGTATAAAGAAATGGTAGAACACGGACATTTCCAAATTCACTGATCCCCGAACTCAGCCGCTCCCGGCCTTCTCCCATATCCCCGATGTAGCTGTCCGCCCTGCATTCAACAAAGAAAAATCAGCTTTTTTCGCGAAGAGTACAGGAAGCTGAACCAGGAATATATTTGCGCGGATATTTTTGTAATTATCTGAATATTGAGGGTCTGTGAGGGAGATTAAGCAATTAATTGTACCAGGGAGTGTGACAATCATGAGTGAGAGTGATAGCTCGGACACCAACGTCATGGTAAAGTCTGAGGACAGCGGCACTGGCTTGCAGGGAATGTCCCCCGCCAACGCTCAAGAGACTCGCAATTCGTTTAGACGAGATTGCTTCCTGAATATCTGGGAAATTAGTATTTACTTATAGTAATTGTAATTAGTATTAAATTAATTTAGTATTAATTTAAAAAATGCGAGGCGATTACGAAACGATGCGATTTATTTTAATTCGGAAGAGAACATGAGATGACAAGTAAGCTAGAAGACCCCAGAAGACTTTTACCAGAAGAGGATAAGGCCAATTGCAAATGGCCGTCGTACTGCTCAATTAAGCGCTTGAGAAGATCAATTTGTTCCATGGTTTGACTCACAGCGTCTTTGTGTTGGCTTTTGCAGTCGGTAAACGCGGACCAAATCTAAGAATACGAAAATTTTGAAGGTCAAAGGTCATTTTAGAGGAACTTGGAAATATCCTTTATAGAATTATCCTTTAAAGAACAAAAAAAGTGTACCATTCCTCCAACTTTCCCTTCCACCAGCTTAGGAATGTCCGTCTGCGTCCAATTGAACTCTGCCCAAGGTGAAATGGCGCTCAAATTGGCCGAGAAATTGAAAGTGGAGAGGTCACTGAAGACTAAATGTCGGACGGTTGCAGAGAAATTGTTCCGGCTGTAATTAACATGAGGATACGGTTAAAATTAAAAAATTAGGTGATTTTTTTAAAATAATTTTTTTAAATGATTTTTTATGGGATAGAATTTTCTTCATGTGATTATAGGGTTTTTGAAAGGCTCACCCGTCAATAATGGGCATCGCCTTAAGCGCAGCGTCCACGATGTCCCCCGGAGACTGGAGCTCTTTCACTTCCGGCTTGGTCGTCACGATGAAAATGACAATTACTGTCACCATCAAAGCGATTGTCCCCAACATCCCCACCGCAAGGAAAATTGCTGCAATACCAAAAGAATCCCTTAAAATATTTATTCACCTTTTCTGGTTAATTTACCATTCATGCAATTAATAATAAATAAATGCAATTAATATGAAATATTAAAGTAAGCTCACTATAATTGTGAGGGATAAATAATTAATAATTACCCTGTTTTAAACTCAAAGGTTTAGCCTTAGACTCCTCCATGGTTGCTATTTTTAATGAATTTTCTTCTCAAAATCTACTGACAGTAAGATTAGTATTGAAGGGATAATCTTAAACTAAAAGATTTATGGGATAATTAGACCCAGGAATTTAATCCGTTTCCCTTTAATGCACTGAAGGACGTCTGATTTTGCCCTGCGCATAATTTATCAGGATCCTATCTGTAAATCGTGGGTAAAAAATCACATTTACAAGCTTTCCGTATGATTTTAGCCCTGGAAATACACGAAGAAGGCAGGGTGAGCTTGTGTAATGTGTAATACATATACTGATTAGTGATGATAAATAATCAATAATCAAATTCAAGGGTATGAATAAATAGTTAAGTGATAAAGGACAAGTGCAAATATGATAACATGATAAGTCATGAATTCGTTTTCATCTGTATATCTATCATGATTCAGTTCAACCTTCCTGGGAACAATCAACTCTTTTTCAGGTGTATGACGTCCTTTACGAGTGTCCAGGTCATGTCTTGTCTCTCAAACCGGTTCCATCGTGACGAATACCATGTCGGCTTCGTTTGTAACAAAATCGTAGCCGCAACAATGTAGTCCTCATTACTAACAGTATTAACCTATTAACTATTAACAACAGCAGTTATTCAGAACTATTCCTACAATTAGTGACATGTCATATTTCCTACGTTCACATAAGTTTTCCTTCGCACCTTCTGCGCCCCAGTAATTGCGAAATTCTGGCGTTTTATTACACAATTCTGTAGGGTCTAGAATACTTAACGTGCTCCTGACACAATGGCAAAAATATACACAAATCGTACAAGACTTTATTGCAAAAATTTTCTGGAAAGATTGATGATTAATGATTATACATACAAAACTCGATAATTATAGGCAGTCCTTCACTAATATAATCATAGGTGTTCCTTGCCTCATCATGAGAAGAACACTGGACGGGTTTGGTTTCGAATACCAACTTACAAGATGAATTAATTCTTTGGGAAATCGCGCAAAAAACCTGGAAGTCACATTAACAGGCACTAATCTGATGTACACATGCATTTGTAACATCCTGAAAAATTGGGTAATTACACAATTAAGCTGTACCGTACGAGACAAGCGAGTTTTTTTGGTAATGTGACACAGTTAGACCTACGCGATAGTTATATATTATTGCTTATTACAGTTATTACTTAGTACTAATTAGTAATTAACTAATTACTATTGCCTGTAACTACTTAAGAAATACGCATGAATATGCTCTTGAGTTTAAAAGAGTACATTATTGTTGTTATCAAAGCTAAATAATGAATCATTGGTCACGGACTCGTTTAAATTTAAATAGATTATATGTGTATATATATATATGAATATAAAAAATTTGTATTACATACTTGTAATAGTTAAGTTATTACACTTTCAATTTTTTCTGCTGAAGATAAATAAATAATACGTCTATACAAAATATCTTCTGCAAAAAGGACAATAGCTCAAAATGCATCGGAATAACTCATCCAAACCATAATATTTTATAACCTGTTTTGCCACTGGACATAATCACACTTCACATTTGTTAATCAATTACAATTACTTTAACTACTCAGCTGCTTACTTCTCTAAATTTAGCTTCTGATAGACACTTTACTTTGAGACACATTTAATAAAGAAATTCAGCAGTCAACACTTTTTAAATCAGCCGTGAACGTAAGTTAACTAATGTTAATTATAACAAATTATACGTACTAAAAGTTAAAAAGTATCCGCCTTATAATATGTTTTCAGCTTAATTGCTTCATGGTATGCTTGCTTATTGAGTAATATTTTTTGCACAAACAGGTAACTAATTAAGCTTCATCGTGCACATATAAAGATGACGTCGACAACCATTAGCATCCACACTTCCGCTGTGCATACACAATGAGTCAAAAATGGCAACTACAGAATAATCCTTACGTCAATCTACCCTAATACATTTAAACATTAAAAGATTAATATAACTTTATAAATTAAAAGTAACTCTTTTTCCCTAAAATAAATAGATAAATACATTTCTAGTTAAAATATTTTTCTGTCGTACTGTTTTTATACTATACTCCGAGCTGAAACATCTCCTATTGATCTTATCGGTCGTTTTTTGAACGCAAACAATATATTGTACATCTCCTATACGGAAGAACCAGTCATTTGATTTCTGGTTAATGAGGATGGGTTGATTGGGATGAGTCGAAGGACGAGCTAGGATCTTCTGGATGCCGAAAAGAAGATACGGAAACTTCTGGATGCCTAATCGGAGAATTAAGATCTTCAGGATTGCTGAACGGAGTGCTAGAGGCTCCTGAATGTCGAAATGAAGAGTTGAGATCTTGTCGAAACGGTGAGTTGAGTTCCTCTGGATGTCTAATTGGATGGTGAGAAACTTCTGCATGACCATAGAGAGAGTTAGGACCTTGTGAATGTGTCAAGGTAGGAGTGGGATCTGTTGGATGTAGTAAGGTCATGACAGGGGGGTGTGACACCGTCTGTCACAAATACAGGGGATCCCCCTGACTGTCATACTCATAGATCATTCCCAACTCCTTGGCATCGAAGAGGTGGTCACCAATGATTTCAATGACCTGTTGATGAGTATGAGCAGTACTGTCCGACTGTGTCGTTGGAACAGACACTCCCAAAGTGTCCATGGCCTCGGATTCCCCCACAGCCGTCAACGTACTGAGAAGAGTTAAATCGGATTCTTGGACCACCTGCTCTGAAGTGAGAGTCAAAGTGGTGGTTGTAGTGGTGGTGGAGGAGGGGGGATCTAAAATCATATCTTGAGGCTGTTGAGTAATAGATGGAGGAAGTGGAGGAGGAGGAAGAGATGGTTGCTCATGAAGTGGTTGTGAACCTACACAACGAGAGTAGCCGTAATAACTATTAGCAGCAGAAATAGGTCGTCCATAAGGAAAGCCACCTAATGAGAAGAAACACAAATAAACATTTTTTAATACAAATCAGTATAGTTTTAGTAATGCCGGACAAAATTAAAAACGAATAATCTGTCAATAAATTGTGAAAACAGATTTTCCAGTCCCACGCTTGTATACTAGAAATATACAAGAGTGGGAATTTCAGGGATCCAGACTCACCCGCCAGAGGGAGGGACGAACTCCGGTTTAACATTCTCTCCCTCTTGCTATTGAGGGACTCAAAGCCCGATGTACAGTCCATGGGTGGGGCGGACATTCGCCCGTTATTGGGTCCTACCATTCCAGTGTCATTGCTCATGACATTAAAATTCGAGACGACCATTTCATCCTATAGCAGAAATTTCAAATGTTTAACCATTTTTTTCATGGTTGATTTGATTTTCTCCATAGAATTAATAAAAACTTCCTGAGAAAGTGGTCCACAGTTCCCAGTACAATACTATAAAAAGACCGGAGGCAACTTTTTTATTTGATTTGCTTACCAAGATCTGATCGTTCAGATTTTCCTTGTTTGTCTCATCCGAATTGACAATGATGACATTCCCTTCGGAAAAGTCCGACAGTGTGTAAACTTGGTCCGACTGAATGCCATTCGGATCCTGAACGTCAATGGCGTAAGAGCCTTCAGGGAGATCCTCGTAGCAGATTACTGGAAATATACGTAAAAATGAATACATATTTAATATTTGCATAAATATATAGTATAGATACATATAACATTAAATTCAGCAAAATTAAGCGCGTTTGTAAAACAAATTCAGCAAGAAAAGATTAGAAAGTGTACAGTCTGATACGTATTGCTTACCTTGGCCATCACCATTTCCTATGGCAATGTCGTTGGGGATCTGGATGTACGTCACAGCAGATTCGGTCTCATTATCGTTGGTATGAGACTCAATTTCATCCCCGTCATTATTATTATTGCTTCCACTATTATTATTATCGCCGTGGTTGTTTCCCACATGTTGATGCTGCTGCATGCTGGCCATGGCATACTCGCTGAGGATGACGGAGATGGCTCGGTCGGTCTCGTTACGGATGGGGATGACATCACCGTTCTCAATGCAAATGGCGTCCAGGATGTTGTCCGAGCCACTCTTACGTCTCTGTGAATGAGCAGCCAAAAAGTTACTACATTAAAAGAAATTTCTGTCAATGAGACAAAGTGAGATATTATTCCACCCACGATCGGGGGTCTGATGCCTTTGCCATCTTCAGATATTACCCACAAATGACCGGCTCCATTCCGAGCTTTGTCTCCCTTCTTAAAGTACGGATTAATACTCAGATTGTGCCTGACGGAATTTTTCCACCGGTCATCGTTCGCTTGGAAGTAGGGGTAATTTGTTCTGCTCAAAAATATACAAAAAAGTCGTCATTTCAGAAACAATTTGCATGTTTTGTAATGCTGCTCTAAATTAAACACAAGTAATTAACGTCAACCAAAGGTATCAAATATAAAAGAAACAAAATGAATATCACTTACGAGATCCAATTGTAAATCTCGGAGACAGTCAATCCGCCATTACTCTGGAGTAAGGCCTTCTCAATGAGATCAGTGTAGGTACACCGAGGTTTCCCCGTGGAGTCACATACGATTTCCGATTGCAATTCCTTCGCTTGAACTTTCCTCATACGGTAGGGTCTTTTTGGTCTTTGATCACCGCCAATGCCACCCCCACAAGGGTGAGTCCCCATGCCATGATCATCAGGAATTAAATGGATACCAAATTCGGGATTCATCATCATCAACTGATCCTCGGATTTCCCCGGATCCACCCCGGCTGTATTGGTCGAGTCCACCATTTCATAGCCAGCCACATCATCCACCAATTCGGGATTTCCCCTCACCGTAAAGCTCACCACTTGCTCCTCCTCCATTTGCCCGGAGGACTGAAGGGGCTGTTGCCGTTGGGCCTGCTGATGCTTACTTTGGCCTTTCGATTGCTTGGAAGGTCCCATTTTATGTCCTCCACTGTGAACACGTCCTCGTCTTGTCCCACCTCCTACACTCACACCACTGCTCTCGGAATTATTATTAACACCCGATTGTTGCTGGTGAGGATGGTGACCCTGATGATGATGGTTTGGATCCACTTGATTGGCAAATAAAGAGTCTACCTTGAAGTCTAGAAGCCACATTAAGTTTGAGTCGTGACTCTCCTTCATTTTCGTCAATTTCTGTGTTCACACAATTTATTTTTTTGAATGTATTTACTTGGGCTTTTTTCCCATGTCAAGCTAATCAAGTCAAAATGATTAAATTTTATTAAAAAAAAGTATGCAGTGAACTTTTATAGGCACTGCAAGATGTATTTGACCAAATGTACAAAACAAGGAGAAAAGATATACACAAGTTGCGTGCAAATAGGGACATTTGGTTTTGTGCTAATTTTAAAATGGATACAAAGCAAAATAGCGTTATTGCCAGAAATTCAAGCGGAAGCCAAAATAAATTGCTACACACAGAAGCTGACAAAAAATATATGGAAAGGAAGTATAAAACATGCAGCGATCCAATTAAATGGCAGTCGAACTTACCAGGCTCGTATTTCTTGTCCGCAATATACGAATTGAGAATCTTATGATGCTCTTCCTTGGTGACAAGCTGAACTTTCTTAGGTCCTTTAGGTCTCCTCCGACTTACTCTCTTGCTCGTTTCCCCCGTGATGACACCGCCTAAGGTGGAGTTAATGTTCCCGGAATTATTAATGACGTTCCCCGAATTGCCTAGCGCTTGTTGATGTCCACTGGCACAGCAGGTACACGGCTGGGGATTCGTAACTCCAGTAGTGACGGAAGAAGTCTCTCCAGTTCCAGGGGGCTTCTTACTACTGCTTGAATTGATAGTGTCACTAAAACTCTTACTGCTTCCCTGACCTTTGGACTCCCCACAATTTACAATGTAGAAGCGACCAGGCTTTTTCGGTTCCTTCTTGAAAAGCGGCTCATGTGGCAGTCCTTCCCAGAAAACCAGAGATCCAATCCGGGGCTCATCGTCCTCGTATTCCAAGTCACTTTGAGTGTTATTGTTGTTTTGCGATTTTTCCGTTTTATGATTATTCTGATTGGAATTACTGGTCTTATTTTGATCACTGCCAGTCGTACTTTCCGTTTTCTTCGTCTCAGTAGCTTCAGCTTCTTTCTCAATAATGTCACCCGTCTTGGTTGTCACCGGACTGAGAGTAGGAGGAGGAGAACTAGGGCCACTACTGGGTGCTTTCACTGATTCACCTTCGTCTTCTACAAAAATGTCCAATAATAATAATAATTTATTATGGGGAAATCAACTATAAAGAAGCTGTTATATGCATAGATCCTGCTTTTGTTCTTGTCACCGACATGCCTGAATTTGCGACGTGGGGTAACATAAGAAACGGTCTAATTTGTCCCTAAACAATTCCCAATGACGGAACAATGCCTCCGTTAGACCTATTTACTATTTTACAACTATACACCCTTATCAATAACAACCTAGATCTATTTTGGCATTAATTATAAGCAAAATGTTGACACCTTAAGCCCTATCCTAATCCTAAGCCCTACTTCAAAGTGGCCCCAATGCCTGATCAAAAAAAGCACCTAAAACTAAAGAACAACTTTCCTTGACTGGGAAAAGTCCCCACTTTTTCCTTTATTATCATGGATAAAATAGTTATTTTTTTTACCGAAGTTTCTAGGAGCAACCGATTAAGTCAATAAAACCTATTGTAGTATGGTATACACATTGGCAAAAAAAATAGTATCACTGCTCCCGCAAAGACCTAAATGGGGTGTGATGACGAGATTTTGACTCAAAAGTGCGTGAGTATACCTGTATACCCGTGTGAACTTTCTCCTAAAAAAATGGGGTGAAAGAAGATTGTACCAGCGTCTTTCGTAAGGCTCTACCAAGGAGGTTAGTTCTACTAGAGGAATTCCTTATAAGTATTGACTTTGCCAAAAAAAAATAGTTAAGTACATAGTTTATAGACTTTGATATCAAACGTGAATGTGTAAGGTAGAATAAAAAAAAACCTGAAGGGCAATCTTTCTACTCTTGCACCAGAGCCTTTTTACTACTCCGAGGTTATTGACAAGAAGAAGCTTTGATTTTCTATGCGGGGTTTGCGGAAGTACACAGGAGGGAAATAAAGAAGAAGGGAGAGACAAGAAGTCACTTGGTACTGGGTTCACTGTATTTTCAACTGTTTATAGGCACCTAAACACCTACAGTTACTACAAGCCAGCAAATGTAGTGTCAGGAAGAGTGGGGAAAATGTACTCTGTAAATGATTCGTCGTGGGGTGGATTTTCCCCAGTTATATCCCAAGGTACATTATAGGACTAGAGGTGTAGAGAGACGGGCAAGGGGGAAAGGGGAAGTAGGGAGAAGGAGACAGGTACAGAGCGAGACGGCAAAACACACAGGGAATGAAGGCGAGGGTGAAGTAAAAAAACAGGGAGACACCGGAAAGCGAGGGAAAGGCCAGGAGAGGCTCGCAGGGAGATGCGATAGAGTTAAGCGAGACAGAGAAAGAGAGACAAAGTCAAAGAAACGGTAGAATCCAAGCATAAAGTGAAATGGAAAACGAGAAGAGACAGCGGGGGAGATCGAGGGGGAGATGAACAGGAAAGACGGTGTGAGACAAAGCGAGAAAGAAAGAGGGATATGGACAGACAGAAAGAAAGAAATACAGGGAAAAAAGAGACGGAGAAAGAGGCAGAGAAAGAAATAAAGACGGAGGGAGTTAAAAAAAGACGTAGAGAAACACAGAGAGAAATAAACGGAAAATATAAAGTATAGAGACAGGGAGAGAAAGACGGAGACGGAGATAAAATACGGGAGAAAGAGAGAAAGAGAGCAAGAGAGATACAGGGAAAAGAGAAAGAAAGCGCCAGAGCGATAAATACAGAGAAAGAAGAGAAAGAAAAACAGGGAAGAAAGAAAGAGATAAATACAGGGAAAAGGGAGAACGCGAGATGGTTACAGAAATACAGGGAAATATAGAGAGAAACAGACGAGGGCAGAGAAAAAAGGGGAGAAAGAGAAACACACGGACTGGCCCCAAAAATTCCGCTTTACCCCGGAAAAATGATAATTGACGCTGTCATATCCATATGCATGGCTCCTCGTAAACATTACACAGCCCGAGAAATGTGTTCACATATGTATAAAAGTACAAAAAAACATACAGACATGAAAAAAAGCAAAAAAAGGTGATAGTTTTCTCTCCCCCAACAAAAGAAAGTTCTAGGAGTCGCCGGAAAAGCAGAATTAGAGGGGGTGCCGACTTTCTGATCATTTGCAGTGCCTGACCGTACCAGGCTGTCAATTTGTTTCGTAGCAGGTACGGCCGGTGCATGAACGCCTCCTCCCCCTCCTCAATCTATTCATCCCACGGAGGAGTCCCTTTGGTCTCATAGTCACACGGGAAGGTATTTTATTCACATTATCATTATTATTTAGATTTTTTACGGTATATAAGAAATATAGAT
Organism: Disparrhopalites patrizii; assembly: GCA_034698585.1. NCBI lineage: Eukaryota > Metazoa > Arthropoda > Collembola > Symphypleona > Sminthuridae > Disparrhopalites > Disparrhopalites patrizii. The sequence continues at coordinate 693 of JAQGBT010002604.1, read as the reverse complement.
ATACATACAACAACAAATACAGCCAAACTAACCCCTTCCGCGTCTCAAAACTCTCAACCCAGTCCTTCTTCCCACGTCACAAAAAGCCACTTTTTAAAGCGTTTGGAAAGGACGGAACGCTTACAGATATTACACTCATTCATACACATAATCATCTTAATACTATTTTGTATTTTGGGGAAAATCCCTTTCTCTTTACGGACATACTGGAAACTATAAGGGCCTAATTTCTGCTTTTTACACATTTATTTGCCTATATTGACATCCTCATCTGTTCCGTGTATAGGTACTTACACAATACTTATGGACAATTTAATGTTATTCGGTCAGACTGATCTGGGATAATTCTGTTCTCTGAGTACAAAATTGGAATATGAAATCAAGTTCCCTGAGACACTCCAATCTCTAATTTCAATGAAACAGAAATCGTGTTGTGCGGCTTTGCAATAAAATTTCGAAGACTAACAAAATTATTTTAATAATTTGCTTGATAACACCTATTTTTATGGGCCTTTGATCTTTGTTTCTTTTATACATCTTTTCATGGGTGATTCTTTTGATTCCATTTTTTCCTCGCTAAAACTATAACACAACTTCTTGATTTCCTTTCTCAAGAAACTTTCTCTTTTTGCTCTGTCCCTCCCTCTTTTGTCTCTTCCTCTCTCTCTCTATCTTTCGTCTCTTCCTCTCTCT